>CALYDF020000127.1:0-65435 GCA_944474145.2 Dicrocoelium dendriticum
GTCAGCTATTTGAGAACTCAAAGAAAAGATGTCCGTTAAGTTAACGGTGCATGGTATAGTTGGGTCAGCTAAGTGACTGCTGCTAGTGTTTGCTTTGGCCGGAGTACGCCCCACTGCTCGCACAACTTTGATAGGGACGTTAAGACGACGTCCGCTGACCATGTCCAAAGGAAGAGGTGATGAAAAAGCAACGATAACAGCAGAAAACCTGAAAATAGAATGTTAAAGAATAGGTGAAGATCGCGTTGAAATATACTCTAGCGACACTAAACGCCTTTAAAAGCTCGAACCAATAGGGAGCGTGGGGAAACGGACCTTGTTCTCAGGTGCATCCTGTGAGCGGCCGAAAACACAAATATCCTCCATGTAGACAACCTGCCCCTCGATACCTGCCAGTGCGTGAATCATGAACTTTTGCCAGGCGGCGGGCGCGGAACTCAAACCCATGGGTAAGACTTTGTAGTGAAATGGGTGATCAGGAGCGAGGAAGGCCGTTAGGTGTTTGGAATCATCGGCCAATGGCATATGGAAAAACGCACGTTTCAAATCTAGCTTGGAAAAAGCAGTTGCACCAGCTAAGCGTACAGTGAGTTCATCATTGGATGGTAAAACAAAGCGTTCTACGACGTTCGGTTTGTTCAGCGCCTGCAAATCGTGGCATATCCGGACAGTACCGTCTTTTTTCATGACACAAACAATTGGATGCACCCACGCAGAGAAATCGATGGGTTCAAACAAATCATTTGCTAACATCGCTTGCAGGGCTGCAGAGACCGCTTTACGTTTCGCTAGCGAAATAGGTCGAGGTTGACAATGGCGACCGGTTTCGAATTCGGTTTCAGCTGAATTCGATGCATACCACGTTGAATACGGCCGATGGACTTCTGGAAGAGCTGTGGATAATGTTCCTGCCAGTGTGCTACGTTGACGGAAGAGATAAGCATGCGGTCGAATGATGGTAAAATGTGCAAAGCCACCATAGCATTCCTCCCAAGCAAGCGTCGTCTGTTGTCCGAAGAAATAAACACTGCGACATCGGCAATCACAGAATGCTACTGCATAGGCACGATAATAAATCACAATATGGTTAGTGTGCACCCACTATACCTCCAGAATGAATGTGAGGTGGGATGTAAAGTATGCTGTAATAGGTAGCTTTCGTAAAATTGGAAAGGCACGATAGTAACTGGAGAAGCAGAATCAAGTTCCATTTCCAAAGGAACAGCACCCTTAACAGTAAAGAACAATCCAGTACGAATGTCAGCAGCGGGAAACGTCGGTTCAACAACGGCTATGGTTACACAACCTGAAGGTATGGAGTCAGCGGTAATTGTATAGATGTTGTCTTGAGTTGGATCGGTAACATGGCATTCCGTTGTATCATCATCTATAATGAGCGCGGCAGCCTGCGATCGACAACACCGGGCATAGTGACCAATTTTACCACAGTTTTTACATTTAAGGCTGCGTGCGGGACAACCGGCAAAATTAGCTTTGTGGGACGTGCTCCCACAACGATAGCAAGAGCGTTTGTCTGTCGGATGTTGCCGGAAAGATTGTACTCTCTCTACTTCCGCTAAGCTGGTGGAACAAAACTGCTTCGATTGCAATGAAATTTCTGTCTTTACTCGGGCTAATTCGCATGCTCAATCCCACGTTAGTGCGAAAGCGTCTTCCTGCAATAGTTCCACACGTATGCGGTTGTCAGCGATTCCAGTGATCAGTTGCTGAGTGCGCATCTTGTTCTGTGGAATAGACGAGTAGTCACACGGTCGTACTGCACGGCTCAGCCGAGCAATGAAATGATTCATGGGTTCGCTTGCTTCTTTGTGTATTCGGGAGAAAATATATCGCGCGGTAAACACGTTCATTTGGTAACTCCATGCACGATCGAGAGCACTGAAGGCGTCCATACCCGATTTGCATCCTTGGAGACCCAAATCATCGAATTGTCGCTCTCCCCCATCTCCGAATAAACGACGAAGCAGCTTCAAGCTTGTATCCTTACTAAGGGCAGTAGAGAGGTCGCTGATTAAATCCAAGTAGTTTAGGAAAGATGTTTTCCAACGGAACCACGCCTCCGATGTCGGTCTGCTGCCGCAATCAGTCCAAAATGGAGATGGGGGTTGGATGGAAAGTTTCATTTTTGCCTTCGCGACACCACAGTGTTGTATAAAGAAAGCCGTAGGAAAGGTAAAACCCATCTCTCAAAATTAACCAAATACAACTGAGTCAAACCCTTGTTAAACGGAGAGTCAAGCGTTAGACACAAACAACCAGTAGGAAGATAGGAATGAGTCAGCAAGCCAACCAGATGACATCGAGCCACTCGATGTTGCTGACATGGTTAACACAATCTCCGCTTACACTCCCACCGACTGCAGTTCAAATGCTGTCAGAGCCACATTCTATCACGAACTGAACGCGCTACTACACAGAGCTACTAGTTCAGGTATTATAGTACTTGCAGGGGATATGAACGCACAAGTGGTTCGTCTGAGCTTTTCAGAAGCTTTGCTAGTTGCTGGATGTGGGCTTGACTCGGATCGGACTGACATGGCTGAGCGGCTGCTGCAACTGCGTGCGGAGCACCAGTTGCTTCTTAGTAGCACGGCTTTTAGACACGGTGGGCGCCGAAGTGCCACTTGGCGTCCTCCTGTAGCTGACCAGCGTGGACCCAAATTGACCACACAGCCGTAAGTTACCGATGGCGTAGTTCCATCTTGGATTGCCGCTCGTACTGGAATAACTGTGTTGACTCTGACCATGCCTTGGTGCGTTGTCGTTACTACACGAAGTTTACTGGAAGGTGCACCAAGCGTCCCATAACATTTGCAACTGAGATAATGTCTCAGCCCTCGGTGAGGCAAGCCTAACATGACGCACTGCAAACCGAACTTCGGCAGTTTTGTCCTAATGACGCTGAGCTTCAGTGGAATAAATTCTCGGCCGCCATGCATAACACAGGAGCATCTGATTGATTCACTATCAATCGTCACCGCACTAGTCACAAACTTTCCAGTGGTCGGTGAAACTGACGTGAAAATGACAGCCTGTGCAGTACATGTGTAGTGAAAAGGGTACATGTAGGCAGGGAGTACCTTACGCTTGAACATGTCAGGAAACTGTCGAATGGTGATTTCAATCGACTTGCGAGTATGTAGCTGTGAGCAGTGATTTTATTCAGTGGCGGTTCACATCCGCCACTTCGCATTGTTGTTAAGCGGACATTTGTGGCTTATTATAGGGAGAACGCTTGCCAGGCGAAAGCTCACCACGTCCTGGAACACTGTCTGCAATCCGATTGTACACTAAGGTGAAACTGGTGGAGCGACTTTCCGTCTGATTTCACCCCCGGGTATCCGTAGTCAATTGACTTCCAATTTCCTCTGTTAGCTTATCAGGTATCTTTGGTCCGTGCAGCCATAACGGCTGAGGCCCATGCCGGGTGAGACCATCTCGAAGATTCATCTTTGTGATACTCCAAGTGAGCAATACGTCAGTTGCTTGCGTCTGGATTTTTCAGGTTTAAGTGCGGTTTTCAGGAGGGTGCAAACCTCGTGTCCATCTATCATTACTGGCCAATGGTCGTGGTAGTGAGTGCATTTTTATCCAGTTGTTGTACAGCCATGTGCTTTGTAGGTCCTTGTGGGTAATGTCCTGTCCCGGGCAAAAACTAATTCTCGTTCCAATCCTAGATCACCAAAATGTTCCAGAACTCGGAGAAAATTGAAGGTGAGAGACAAACAAGGCCGCAACGAACAGGCGTGTAAACAAACATTGTTTAGGTCCTAGGGTATAACATTTAGTGGAAACAATTGATGTACAGTTTGCAACCATGATGTGCTGAAAGTGGCTTTTGTATATTCTACGAAAGCAATGGCCATATAGGTTGGTTGCTACCATCTACATGGAATACAGGGCGTTGCGCCATTGAGCGAAAACCGCAGTATAGTTTGCTATGATGCAACTATTGCGTGGGAAGAGAGAAAGCAGAATTTAAAGACCATCAGGTAGCCAACCTACTTCGATGGGGAACGCAGAATAAGTAAGTGAAGGTACAAGTGGTTTGCGATGAAATAGGTTCAAAGGTCAAATGGTGGTAAGTCAGCGGATAGCTAGGATTCCAGCGCTGGAAAAATTCCTATAGATGTCAAGCCAGAAAGGCGACACGAGGGTACTAAGAATATAGTGCTACGGCCGACTGAGATAGGAAGAGCCTATGAGAGAGCTTACCTCCTAAATAAGTACGTGTCGAAACCATTGCTGCAAACACGGACACAGAACATTAGGTGATAAAGAATTGATCGCTAGAAGTGAAGTAAGTAAGATCAGTTAAAGGAAAACGAACGTGCTGTACAAAATGCATAAGTAGCCTCGCGCAGAGAACCGTGTAATTCTTAAGTGCTAAGAAAATATTATCAAAGTATGCTGACCCAGGAAAAGCCCGTGTGCCTGTTGGACACATACATGGGTAAGCGTCGCAAACCTAGCAGCGAGTAAGTGAGAAATAAACACCTATAGACGAGAAGCTAACGGACGTATGTGTACTAATCAGATGACAGGGTGAGGAGCTAAAAAGCCAAGATGGGTTAATTGACGGAAGGACAGCGAATAGCCAGAATGCAAGCGTACATTAATATTGCTGAGGATAGCAGAACCTGAGCATAAACGCAGAAGTTCGGGTGCTAACATAATAGTACCAAGCTGGATAGAGCCAGGGAGTGCTAGCCCTAGACTTGGAGGATTTCAGGTATAAGCGCCTAAAACAATACAGCGAGTGGGGGATAAATGAACATCTAGAGATGTGAGGCAGAACAGCGGCTTGCGCTGAACACATGAATATGCTTGCACGACAGAAGAAAGCTAAGAGTGGTTTCGTGATAGAAGGACAATGGCAGTGAGAAGCGCAAGCATACAATGAGGTTGTTAAATATTTCAGAGCATAATAGACTAAAACGCATCGACGCACAGCAAATCAATTCAGGTTGGGGTTTTAATGGAATATAACTAAGGAAGCCTGAGCCGGGATAAGCCAGTGAGAAAGGTGAAGTACAATTAATAGGTGTCGCAGATGAGTAGTTGACAGCTGTGCACCTAACAAAAATGCCTAAGCCGGGAAAACCTGGTGAGATAGCTGGAATTTAGCATAAGCAGGGGTCAGAGACGTAGCGCGTAAGAGACTTATGAATGTCTAGAAAGGGAGGAGCAGGCTGGCTTCCGCCCAGTACGTGGCTGTATAGACCATATATTCACGTTGCGGCAGGTGCTAGAGCAGCGCCACGCCTTCCGCAGACCGACAATAGCTAGGCTCCTCGATTTCAAGAGTGCGTTCGATTCAGTCGAACGATCGATGCTGTTCGAAGTACTTGCGCGGAAAGGTGTTTCCGCGCAATATGTGAACAAACTTCTTGCTCTATACTCGAACACTACGGGCCGCGTCACGGTCTACGGTGTCCTGTCGTCAGGGTTGTCCGATTTCTCCATTTTTGTTCAATTTCGTCTTGGATTATGTCATGGAGTGTTCCCTTGCAGAATTCCCAAATGTAGGCGATGAATTGGTGCCTGGTGAAAGGTTAGTTAATATAGATTATGCGGCCAATATCGTCCTGCTTTTCGGCGATGTTGGGGCGGCACATTCAACCATGAATAGCCTGTCCAGAGTGGTCTCAATATTTGGTATGCACTTCGCACCTTCAAAGTGCAAAGTGTTGCTGCAGCACCGCCATACACTTGATGAGCCTTTGATGCTTGTTAACGAGGAGCTCGAGGTGCTTAATCATTTCACTTATCTTATCAGCTGCGTCAGCAATGATTGACATATAGAAACTGACGTCAGCTCACTCATTGAAAATCCAGAGCTACCTTCTTTAACCTGCGTCATCTTTGGCGACAGAAGGGAGTTTCACTCCGTCTGAAAGGCCGTGTATACAAGGCCACGGTGAGAGCCGTTCTGCTGTATAATTTGGGACATGGCCCCTTCGATCTGAAGAGCTGAGGCGCCTTCAAATCTTTGATCATCGTTGTCTGCGCAGCATTGCTGTAGTTGGATGGCACCAGCTTGTCCGCAACGATGATGTGCGTAGGCGAATACTAGGTAGTGATAATCACGTTAACTCCCCAGGACAACGGATAGCACTGAATAAGTTGCGTTGGCTCGGGCAAATGCTACGTATGCCTGGTCACTGCTTAACTAGGATGGCCTTGTTTAGTCCGCAAGGTGTAGGGTGGCGCAAGGCTCGAAATGGACAGAAGTTGACTTGGCGGTGGGAAATGAAGACACTGATGACCAAACTGGGTATTGTTGGTCCGTCTCGCCTTCCGGGTTGGAGTCCACATGACTCGCCTTGTGCTTGGCTCGAGACTTTACAGGACATGGCTCGCAGTAGACACCAGTGACGCGTCTACTGCTGTCTCCATATACGGCTGTCTGTTTAAGGTGTGTTTGCTGCTGTGTTAGCTGCGTGGTAATGACTGCTTATATCGCGTGGCAGTGAAAGCCGAAAGGAAGCTGTCTCGCCGATGGTGCTTCTTCTTTGCACGATAGCCAGCTGTTTTTGACGTTATGTTGTCTACACAAGTTGTACGCGCCGTTGACCGTAAATGTTTGCTCAGGGCATTAAGATTTTCTGGTATGTCCCTCTTGTCTCCGTGTTCTTACGGTCTATTTAATAGCTTCTCAGGGTTGTGTGGCAGCGAAGCTTGAGTTCAAATGGCTGATGTACTGCTGTTGATGAATCTGATGATGATGAATGCTGACTCGCGCAATATTGAAGATTGCACTTACGGTGATGGCTAAAGAGACAGACAATTTTGCTTGTGTTGATGCTAAGCCGGATTTGGCCGCTGTAGGAGCCAGAGCACTGGTCATGCGCTTCAACTCATCCGAGCTGTGTGAAAACAACACACAGTCATCAGCAAACAGCAACATGTGAATAGTTATCTCACAGAGCACAGTTCTCGCACAAAAGCTACGGATGCTCAGCAACCCTCCATCAATACGGTGCTCCAAAGGAATACCGTAAGCACAAGCGGCATCAAAAACACAATGCATCATGGCGTGAAGATGGATATTAAACAGGGCAGAAGACACAGCCTTGCTTCACACTAGTGACAACTGCAAAGTCGTACTAGGTCTCTACACTCAGTTGCACCCTCGCTCGCAAACTGCTGAGAATAATACTGTGAGAAAATTGCATTCAAGGTAGTGTAACCGGTCGGAACTTGCTACATGTCTAACCGACCATTTTTGCCGCTCCTTGGGCTTGACTGCATTAAAAGGTTACAAATGTTTGGTGTCCTAATGAGTCAGATTTTTAATAGCGTCCAAAGCGAGCAAGTCTATGCATCACGGTTGTATGAAGACATGACGCGATGGCTACTGAAGAAGCCTGCTTTCTTGTTTGAAAATGGTATCGGCCACTGCAAATGCTTAAAGCAAAGTTATGTCTTCGCGAAAAAAGGAAAGCCAGTTTTCAGAGCAATAAGACCGGTATCGTATGCAGCCCTGACTGCGGTTGATCACGTACATTAATACCCCTTCTAAAGCGGCGTAAATCTTTGCCTGGCTAAACAGTTAGAAGCGTTTCGCCAAGCTCAACTTGTCCGAAGCATACCTCCTGGTCGAGGATAACGAAGGCTTATTAGAATGTCTTAGCAGTGCTGACCATATTCAGCGTAGGCCTGGAGTATTTGTAAAGCGTTCCGGCGGCGTTTTCAGCTACGTTTGGCGGCGATTTTTAACAAGTGTTACGCGGTCAAGATCGTTAGAGTTCTGACGTTTTTAGATAGGCTAGAATATTAGAAGAAATTTTGGATGTCTACATCGGAATAGCGAGACAACGTGAAGATCTAACAGCGTCTATTTACTAAATTCATTTTCTTAATCTATTGGGTTAAGGAGGAAAAACAGAGCAAGGATACATGGCGAAGGTTTGGTTAGTGATTGACGAATTTGGGCTCTTCGTTAGTGTAGACTTCATCGATAACGTGAAATGGATGGGCACTTCTAATGCGAGCATGTTAGCTGCATTCCGTAGTTTGTTCTAGTGACCTCCCAGTCAATGGAGCTCGGGCTGTTTCAGGATTTGTAATGGTCGCATTTGGAGTATCATAAAAATGCTGTTTACATTAGCTGAGCGCAGGGTTATTGACGGCAGCTCTGGCCTAGCGGTATTCAAGTAAGTTCAAAGTACAGCTTGATAAGCGCTAAGACTTAAAAGGCGTCCTGGTTTTGGTAACTTGATGTGAACCAGAGCTTCTGCACATGTATGTTTCCTCCAAGTTCATGGAGCAACATTGCATTGTACCACACTGTATCTGCTGACCAGTCCTAATAAAATGACGATAAGTATGCCAGAAAACAAGGCGAGCAACGTTTAGCCCCCTATTGAAGGCAAGTATGCTCGTAGTCCTTATACGTAAATGCAGCATATTCCAGCAGCTTAGAACAAGGTGTAAAGATTTCGGCGTCATATCTCATCTAATATTCTGTAGCTTTTGATTAGTTTGCTATCCGAAAACTTGTCCCGAAGCGGCTAGATCTATTAGTTAATAGCCTTGATGTAAACAAGAATCATCTTCATCTCAAGTTACGATCAGGTAGTGGTAAAACTTCCTCTTGGTTACGCCGCATTTGGACGACCTATTAGCAACTCATCCGGTTAGTCGAACGAATATGGTTGGAACTATTTCACGGACAGCAAATTATCCAAGTACGTTCGAGGGTTGATGGACGCGTGAGACATAGGCGCAACCTAGTTACTAAGCCTGAGTTGAACAGGGTACTAGACTGAACGTAATTTCACGCGCAGCTACCCAAACCCGAGAGGACAAAAGAAAGGTCAGGCGTTTCACGCAAGCACTTTTACTGGCGAAGCTTAAGGCGCTTAAATTACAATCTAGCGTTTCATTTATACTTGGCAAATGTCAGTGGTTTGTATAATCAAACCCTAGGAGCCAATGATGTCGCACTCTGCAAATATGCTAGCAGCACATGTTGAAATGTGAACGTTAGTAGATGCGGATGCTGGAATGGAAAACTTAATTATGCTGAGGTAAAAATAGGCTGAACGTTGCATGATTGTGAAGGTGGGCCGGAACAATCAATGTTTTCTGATATACGCAAGCCAAGCGCAACGTGAGGGGCTCAAGCGTTAGTAGGCTGTCGAAACATATGCATTTAGCTGAATCGACTGTCTTTGACTTCGATGGTTTAAGCTTGTCACGATGGGTTCCCAGCAAGCCCTCTTCTAGTTTGGACATACCGTTTTAGTTTTGGTTGTCGGTATGCCGTCTTTCGGTCTTTTGTTGGATGCGCTTCTACCTGCAGTGAAGAGTACTAGTTTGGCCGCCGACTGTGTGACTTCCATAGCTACCGATTATTGCGCAGCCATCCCGGATACCTAATAGTACCTGCTGCGGTATTTGTGTACTCGACTTTGGCTGTTCTTTAAGCGTTCCACGTCGCGGCAAAATGTTGTGTTTGGTGGTGAATCCATGTTTCGTCTCGCTGTTTCCTAACTGTTGCTTATCACTGCTTTGGTCCGTGTATTATTGTGATATGTGTCAATTTTAATGGGGACTCTTACTTTGTTGACGGGTATGGGGTTATGTGGAACAAACAGTATGCACTAAAATATTGCCTGCCATGCTCATGCTGCTTGCGACTTATCCAATCAAAAACGTTCGATCTGATACAACTGAAAGGTTAGATAATGTTCAGTCATCCCTAGATGACACGGATTTAACACCTGTTTCTACGCACGTGCAAATGTGTCTATATAAATTCTTCTATACCTGGGTCACCGCAAATTCAGAGATAACTATTTACAGGTTTAATGAACTATTTTGGCAAAGCCATCATGCATCTATCGAACACCACCCTGTTGCAGTGCGTTAACAATTTGTCCGTGAGTTGCAAAATTTGGACACTCGGAACAGGTGATTTAACATTGAGGAATGAATCTGTAACCCTCCTCCTTACAGTGTAGTCTGTATCTTCGGTCAAACAACCTATGCCATCCCAGCGGCCGGAAATGGCCGCTGGCCACCATATCTTAACCCTAATACTAACCATCCATTCAATCTCAGAATTATTTCGCTTTACGCAGGTGGACAGTACCCAGCAGTACGCGACAGTGTTAATACCATGCACGAGTAACACAACTGGGTCCCATTCCAAGGTGTTTCTCACCCGGACAAATTTTGTGAATTTTCTCACATTAGTTAATTTTATTATCACTGGAAGACCACCCTGGCTCATTAGTGCCAGAGATACAACCATAAAGACGTATAAAATAGCCTCAAAGAGTCGAAACTGGTAATATTTCTGTAGGAAATGCTTGCGTTATCCTAGTTCAGACGGGGAATGAGTTTTATGTTCCCTTGTCTTATCCATATGGACTCAGCTCATGCGGCTTTGGTATAATTTTCGCATCCACATCGGAGCATTAAAAACTTTGAATTCCACATTCATAGTGGATTCTGCGGCCCAATGTACTCTGAAAATCGCACATGGTCGCATTCTGGCTGTTGGCTAGCTACACCATATCCTGTGCTGTTCTACTTATATAAAAATCCTTACAGCCTACCTAGTATTTTCCTAAAACCTTTCCGTCTATTTTCCCAACTTTTACAACGTTTACTGAGAAAGTATGCTTTTAGGCTCACTGCGTCATACTTCGCTACTGCAGCGAATTACACGTTATCGTAGGCATTGCCAGTTACTACTCCATATTCGGAACTTATTACGCCTAGCCGTTTTTTGTATTATTTCTTTCTTTTTTCTGTATCTGCTTCCAAAGCAGAACGTGAATTTAGCGGAGGCTCGAAAATGGCGTTATCCGCAGCCGAACGCTAAAATGCAAATATCTCCATAACCACTGCACCTAGCTTAATTACTTTGCCTTTGTCGTAACCAGCACCTAGGGTTTGTCCTAGGCCGCCTAATGTTGTCCCGTTTTAATTAACATTTCAGCTCCAAAACGGCGTTGATTCCGCCTGTTTTGAGATTTACACTTTGAAATTCGCGCCAGTTTGCGGTTCTGGTATGCTGTTTCTGGGTATATTATGGCTCCATTTTCCAATATTAGTGTATTTGCTAGTTAAGTGGGCAGGCCTTCCAGTCGCACTTTTCTAAGAAAGGCTAAATTGTTAGCCACTGCTGTTATTTCCCTTGTTTCCACCCTCCACTTTTACGATCTAATTTTGGCTTGCTTATTCTTTTCTATGAGCCCGATACTAATGGATGCTCTAAATGCGGTGATGTGACCATAGAAAATGGATCAAATTTCCTCTAGTGGTGCACTTCCCATCGAAAATAACACCATCCAATGGCATAATAGATTGATCGTTTACTCATGGAATCAGGCACCTCAAGGTTTGGCAGCGGTAGCCGGTGAAAAGCGCAGAATTCGTACATAAGATACAGGGACCAAAACTACTGCCTTCAAAAATGTCATGGCCTACGAAACGTTTGTATTTATCCCTGCTTTACTGTTCGGAAAGATAAACACGATCAAAAGCAGTTGTTAACGATATTTCTTCTCCATGCAAGAGCATGGATGGTATGCACAATTTGATCTGTTCCCACGCAGGAACAGCATCTAGCGCTTGTCTAGAAATATACCTATAGTTATTGATAATTATTTATATTAAAAAAAGCAGCAGGCCAAACATGCTACCATCGACGGATAGTATTTTACCTCAGCATGTGCGACGAAGATGAACGACAGCTGACAGACTTGTAGCGTGAAAGCAACTTAACTGAAATGCTATTATTCTCAAATATAGAAGACCAATTCCTGTTTACTTCGACCATTTCTTCAAATCGTTCTACAACAGAAATGGAATAGCTATAGTACCCATTGCCTATTACACAAAAGGACGATTTATACTGGTACATGGTGTTTCTTGCTAGAGACTTGCTGCATGGTACACCTACAATAAGTGCACCATGGTCAAACCTTGGTTACGTGCCCTCGCCTGCACTTCAGAGAACGTACGCTATTTGCACCGGCTGTCTGACATTCCTAATAGAGTGTCTCAAACTGGTCCTCCAATGTATTTTTGGAAAGGGTACAAACCTACATCGGCTTTACATACTGTCCGTCTGTTTACCTACTATTCATGTCAGGATATGTATCGTCTCGTTCCATCGAAGATAAACATTTTTTTATTACTTTCTTTGCACAGGTGAGCAGTTTAATCGTAGCGAGTTTGGCACATATGGTCCAGCCCAGTAGCTTTTGCCATGCTGACGTTACAGCTAGAGTTAAACACCTATGCGCAGATGCCTGATCAATCCTAGTATCCGGAATATTAAGGGATACCTTACAGTACATAATCTTCCTTCCGCCTAGGAATTCGCGTCCTTTTCCTAAAAGCGCTTAACACCATGCTTGCATGTAACCACGGCGCAGGCACCAGTCACTGGCATCGCTGGGCTACAAGTCAGCTTGAATTGGTTGTCTCTTCAAAATACTTTGATAAGCCGTGGTGTCGCATGCATTAACGGTTGGCAACTGCGTCTATAGCAATGCCAAGCCAACTTTTAGTAAGTATGTAGCAAGATAGTTCATGCCACATAGTCAACCTATGCTGCTGAAACGAGTAGCGGGCAAGTGCGATAGACTGCATTGTGCACTTGCATTTTGCGGCCCTGTCATCTATGCTTTCGTCAGAGTAAGGAAAGCAACGTTGCTAATCCAGTCGGTTGGCAGGAATAAGTTTGGTACCCCATTTACAGGTCTGCGTGCTTATCAGTCGATCAGGCGCCTTTGCTTAGTTTAGCTGACAGTAATTCATTGTGCAAACACTGAGACCTCATATATCCAGTTCTATACATGTAGTGAAAGTAATCCACTGAAAGTTAACCTTTTCCACTTTTGGTTTGTTTAAATGCACTAATAAAGCCTTTCTATCTAATATTAAACGCTAAGGTTGCGCGAAAAATGATGGTTGCATCTGTGTTTTCACATGATACATCTGCGAGAAGAACTTTCGCAGACATAGCGGTAACGTCGACAGGATACGCGCTAAACAACGGACCCGTTGGACTGAGCTGTAGCTATTCCTCAGACGAATACTGCATAATAATCACTGAACTTAAATATTTAAAAGCTATCCCCGGGATTTGTGATCGATTTGTTTTCGAGACCAGAGCCGGAATAGTTTCTTTTATAAACCACCGTTTGCCGATATATTTCAGAAGAGTAACCTCGTATTCAGGTGTGATACGCTCTAGAATGTTAAAGTGCAATATTTGGCCTCACTGCTTTTTTAATAATAACACTGGCATTGCACAGATTATTATCATGGTATACTATTTAATATGTTGCTACTCGACGGTCAATGAATTGTAGGTGTGCAATTGGAGTTCAGTCTGTCACTAAGGGATAGTAAAGCGCATGCATGCGCCGACTGTTTTGCGTACGGCCTTAGCAACGAAAGAATATCAAGTTGTAATGGTAAAATCTGCATCCGTAATCGGCAGTGTTCAAGAAGCACTTTCCATACCTATAAATTTAGATGTAGGAGTTGCAAGTTAATAGAACCAGCAGGAGATAATGTACTTAACCTCAAGTCCACGCTAACTGCCCACGCACAATCATTGTCTTTTGGGCTGCATCTGCGGGAAAACATATCTTCGGATGGCCTAGCCCGTTTAGGCTAACGCATTCCTGAACGCAGAACCCTGGTCTGTACAGCCAAAGCGTTACGTATAAAGCACTATATGCTTCTCCCGGAAGGCTCAAGGCACGCTTATATAGGTCCCATCCTCAGCGGATTCAAGTGCACGCCTAAGGACGCAATTTGATTGATTGACCAGCGCCTGACAGATAACCACGTATAACACAGACAAGTTGGCAGCATGGCTTCGTTTGGCAGAAGGCTTGGTTATGGATGAGATGGAGGACATTTGGCACCGAGCGAAAAGCAGCGTTGGATATTTTCCCATTATATTGTGGGACCTAAGCCGCATAGATGCAGTAACGTAGCTTTCTCCAACAAGACTTCAGAACGAATGAATGTACACAGAGTTTTGCAAATTTTTCTTTTCTCTCGGCTAACTTTACCCGTTGGGTCGTCGGAAAATGGATAAGCAATTTAGCTGCTATGAATGTGTCACTGCTGGATCAAGGGAAATGAATTGTAGGCATTTTGCCCGCTCCTAGATTCCTGTACGACCGATTTTGATAAGCAAATAGCTTCAAGGTCCATCTTCATTTGTTTATTTTGGTTTAATGTTAGTCACTAGGTAGCTGTGTTTTCTTAACGTATAACAGCTTATATTTACTAAAGCACGCCCTGCAGCGTCCTAAAAATAACAACGATCTTTAGGGTAAACTTTTATTGCTAACAAATCGTACATTATATTCTTTGTTTTAAGCTCCCTTACACTACGGCCACGTTGGCATACATCCAGCCCAAAAGTAGTCGGATCTGTATGCAACGCTGTTAAAGCTTTCTCCTGTCGCTCTTCATCCGTCCACGGCTTTTTATAGCAGGTTACATATGGTCTACTGTGTTCGACTTCATTCGCATTTTGATATGCGCGCTCGATCACGCGCACCATCACGTGGTAGTAGTTCATAGTCCTACAAATCAGTCACCAACATTTGCACGTGCAGGTTTAAATTTTTAGGTCGTTCGTAATTTTTGGTCCGTTTGCTCCATTTTATTAAGTTTACAAGTGCGTTTATTTCTTTCCTGTCTGACTTTAATCGTTTCCTATTATTTTCGCACATCCTTGGTCTCGGTACATTAGCCAAACTTTGCAACTGCTTCTTTCCACTGCTTGGACATGCTAACTTTGATTGGTCTAAGTCTTATGAAACACAGGCTAGGCATATGGTTTTATATCTGTGATACAAAAGTAGACATTATGAGCCTTCAGACAAATGGATCGCGACACAACCAGCTTGTCCCACCCCTGGTTCAGGAGATTATCCGCTGCCAATCGAAGGGGCCAAAATATAAAATAATGAGGCATACAATTTTAAAAGCGTTACCAATAGATGGAAAGTTTGCGAGCTGTTGACGTTTCCCCGCGAAATTCTGCGCGTTGCTGGTCTCTTATGCCTGAGCGATAAAGGGATAAAGTAGCTGTAGCTTGCACGTCTCCTAGAGCCTTTACCGGTACGGCCGACCATGTTGGTAGTTCCGCCACTGACACAACTATTTACCGCAGAAGAGGCACAGCTGTAGGTCTTACAAATACGAAAAGGGCTAGCTTCTCTATCGCTCCCGGCAATAACAAACTGTGTCTCAAGAGCTCCGAGTCGACAAGTTGAAGCGACCCGAAATCCGAATAAATAGTGCAAATACGCAGTAGGATGGCAATAATTAATGCATCGAATTAGCAAGTGCCGTAGTCATACAGTTACAGTGTTTTTGTTAAGGCTCATTGTAATTAAGCGGTGCTTGAACACGGTACGCCGCACGGTAAAAAGATGCGAAAATTCCTCGGTATATTCTCGGTGTAATAGTACTAACACGGTCAAAGTATAAGTTACATAACACTGTCAATGTAGTAGTAATGCTAGCCGTTGACCTTCTCCATGCATAAGTGTAAACACCGTTGTCTTTGGAGAAGGGAAGAGCCCTTATACCAACAAGACATACGCATCCAACAATAACAACATGGTTCGCCTGTTTTACGTTAAGGGTTGCCATTCTTCTATCATGTGCTCATGGACAAGGAAGCGAAAGTCGGCGTGATCCTTGAGAGCGCGAATGACATGCCGTTTTTCAGACGTCTCGATTATCAGTTCCAGTTGCCAATCGCGGGCGTACATAATCTTATGCGCATACCCTCTGATTGGCAGCGACGAATGCGACCAGTTATTGAGGTTACGTCTCTCAAGCAAGAGGTCGCACATCACACAAACACGCGCGGACTGCAAACGGGTTTCGAACGAAGCAACTCGCTCCAGAAAACCACGTGTCTCTACCGCTATTTCGAGCACATGCTTCAGCTTTGTATCATCCGACCGTCCAACCGTCCTTGGGCATTACCTCAACTTAGGCTTTCGATGAATGCCATGTGGACTGGCGTCTTGGGTTGACATTCAAGCCTGGAATAGGCCTAGCCAGCGCGATCGCTATTGGATGGCACAGATTGCATATTCTACCGCAAGTCTGTGAGGTAAGAACGCGTTTTGCAAATGCGCATTGGTACGCGATTTAATCAAATTTCGGTATCCAAAGCGGACGTTGCATAAACTGCAGTGCACTGCAGTGACGACACTATTTTGTTTGTGCGCGTTGAAGCAAACGCCGTTTAGGCTAATGAACGTCGCATAAAGTTTACAACGTTTCATTGATCATGGCTGCCATGGGGTATACCTCATCTAATTGCAGCTTGACAGCGACCTAATGGCGAGCTCCTTAAATGACGAGCACTTGCGCCACGTATGAACCCTTACTGACCGTTTATATAAAAGCAACGTAACAAGTATCCCACAAATGTGTTCGTTTGGAGTGGATTCCATCAGCCTACTGGACCGTCATATCTCTCCTGCAGACGTCATGCTGCTGAAGGATAAAATTATGTTCCACATGCGCCATCCCGATCTACAATCATTCAGTCAAATAAACGTCAGACGGGTTATTAAAATTTAAGTGCCGTTGCATAGCTATTTGCGCCTTGCTTATGCGGCCCCTTCAAGGCCAACAACGAGGATAAGTTGAGCAGTTCGATTTTCCTGCTGCTGCACGCTGCGCGATCAAAGCGTTCAAAGAAGTTGTCACCAACACAGCTCCTATAAGCCAGCATTAAAACGCGGCTCTAATCTTACTACACACGACTGCATCTGACATTCCAAAACAACATCTAGGTGACGGTTAGCTTCTTCTGGCTTTTTGTCTAAGCACCTGTATTCTTCATTAGCTCATAACTTCACCTTATTTAGCAACCTGGTAAACATTTACCTAACCATGCGTCAGTTTCGAAAAGTCTTAGAAAGCCGCTCCTTCGCTGTCTACTTCGACCCTAAACCTCTGACTTACTTGTTCGGTTCTAGAAACAACCAAACGTCTCCTAGTCAGTCCCGTTACTTAGACCATACCATCAGTCCACAACCAGTATATGACTTGGCTTAACTGGGCACAACACCATCGTCTATGCGGTTGCCTGAATGTTGGCGACGCCTGCTGTCACAGGCTCTGCCATCGACCTGGCAACCAAGGTCTCAGTGTAAATCGATATTCATGGGTTTTATGCACTATACAGTGCTTCTCACTGGACACACCACCCGTTCCGCTGACATCACCCGACGGAGCTATCCTTTGGGCTTTATCGCTGAGCAGGCGGTGCTCAGCCGTATCACGCGGATTTTAAGAGACCGTGTTCGACAAGTGTGCGGTTTCTCACACCCAGGTCTTCATGCTTTTGCTAAATTAGTAACCGCGCGATACGCTTGGCGTAATGTCACCCGTGACCATCGTACTTGCACAGCTGCTTACCTCCGGTGTTTAAGCGCGAAGGCGCATAGTTACACCAAAAGACCACTAAGCACCTTCTCGACGCCGGACGCAAGTTTTCAGCAAATGCACGTTGAACGCGTAGGTTTACTTAAACGTTTGTAAGGCACGATATTTATGTTAACTTGCATTTATCAAGTCACCGGGTGGCCCGAAACATTTTAGATTCCGAACATTTCTTCGGAAACAATAGCAAAGTCAATCTTAGAGCGCTGGGTTACTTAGTATTGTTGTCCGGCCTCCTTACCCACAGATCGAGGGTCACGTTTCTCGTCCGTTTTCTCCATCTTTCTTAAGTAGTTACCTAGTTGCTAAGTTCAGACGACGGCGTAACAGCTGGCCGCTAGCAGCACGATATAGAGGTTTTATCTCTAATCATGGGAAGCCGTCTGAGCGCACCCGATAATTCATGGATTGTAACCCTTCCGCTTATCCTCCTTGGTGGTAGGAACACCGATAAAGATGACTTCGATGAAACACCAGTAGAGCTAGGCGATGGCTGCACGCTGCAGCGCCGGGACAGCTGGTAATACCAGCACCATTCAAGCCTTCCTCCGACTAATCAAGTAATATTGAGCATATGGTCCCCCAGATGCGTAAACGGTGCCCATTTTATTCAACTTTGTAGAAGACACCGTTGTGCGTACCCATAAACTTGTCTACATGCTCACAAGTCGTACTACCCGTAGACGGTGTTCCAAGCATGTGTCGTAGCCGTACCTTTATTCTTTTTGACTGTCTGCGTCACATTCATTTGAAGTCCGTTGACTTATCCTGGGACACTTAAGGTATCCACTAGCCGCTAGAAGGCTTCACTCCAATGCCATTGCTAGTTGCGGATACGCTCTATCTCACCTTGTATCATTGTCAGTTCTTCGCATTACCTACGTCACCAATTTCCAGCTGCATCTAGTCATTGCAGGTAGCATACATGTCTACGCTAGGAGCCACTCTGCATCACTACGACTTACTCTTTTGAATTGTTAGCATAACATACCTTCACTGGTTTGTTGACTTCTTCTGTCACTGTAAGTATCTAATAAAAACTAAAACGTTCAATGGAATTCCGTTGCTGCTCACTGGTTCTCTCTCTTAGCACAATTATCCTTCGTTCTTCTTATCTTCATTACTTTTACTGCAGTGATTCATTGTAGGCTCCATATATCTTTGCGCTTATCCGGAGCTACCAGGATTTATTCTTCGTTTCTTCACCCTGTAATCTCTCAGAATGTCTGTATCACTTACCTTCGCTGGCTTGTTGATGTGTTCTGTGACACTGTAGGAATCCACTAGTGACCAAAGTGTCTAATGGAATGGCTACTTCTGGCCACCGAATGTTTCTCGTAATGCCAGTTTCTGTCGATCCTCTTCACCTCAGCACTTCTATTTAGTAGCAACTAGTGGTCGTAGGCTCTATGCATCTCTGCACATATCCGGAGCCTGCCAAGTGTAACCCTCTTTCATCCCCAACCTTCATTCTTCTTGACTGTCTGCGTCACATTCATTTGCTGACCCTTGACTTATTCTGGGACACTTTAGGTATCCACCAACCACTAGAAGGCTACACCCCGATGCCAATGCTAGTTGCGGATACTCTCTACCTCGCTTTGTATCATTAGCAGTTCTTCGTATTACTTATGACACCAACTTTTAGCTGCAGCCAGTCATAGTAGTTAGCATCCGTATCTACGCTAGTAGCCACTCTGCATCTCACCCACTTACTCACTTGAATGGTTAGCACCACATAACTTCACTGGTTTGTTGACTTCTTCTGTCACTGTATCTAATAAATAACTAGTAGGTTCAATGGAATTCAGATGCTATCCACCGGTTTTCTTCCTTAGCACAATTATCCTTCGTTCTTCTTATCTTCATTACGTTTACCGCAGAGATTCACTGTAGGCTGCACATATCTTTGAGCTTATCCGGAGCTACTAGGAGACATTCCTCGTTTCTCCATCCTTCCCTTTCTCCGAGGTCTGAAACTTCTTGGTGATCTGGGATCGGAAGGTGAAAGAGCTTGTGCCTGGGACAACACATAGAAACCCCCAAGGACCTACATAGAACACGGCTGTACAACAAGCGGATAAAAATGCACGCACTACCATGACCGTCGTCCAATAATGGTAGCTGGACATGACGCCTTTATACTCCTGCGAAGTATACATAATTCTGTAAATTCTAGACGCAAGAAACGAAAGTTTTGCTCACCTGGACACGAAGATGACGAAGGTCAAACCCTCCATAGGCCTCAGCCATTATGGCCGCCCCGAGCAAAAATAACCTGTTTGGCTAACAGACGAAATTAGAGGGCAATTGACGGCGGTTAACCGAGTGTTATATCCGTCGACGAGCTGCTCTGCCAGTTTTACATTAGTGTACAAACGGATTTCTGACAGTGTTTCAGGACGTGGTGGGTTTTCGCCTGGCAAGCGCTCTCCCTATAAAAAGCCACAAGTGTCCGCTTAACAACACCGCGACATGGCGGATGTGACTCGCCACTGAATAAAGTCACT
This sequence comes from Dicrocoelium dendriticum, assembly GCA_944474145.2. Lineage (NCBI taxonomy): Eukaryota > Metazoa > Platyhelminthes > Trematoda > Plagiorchiida > Dicrocoeliidae > Dicrocoelium > Dicrocoelium dendriticum. The sequence continues at coordinate 20,004 of CALYDF020000127.1, forward strand.
GCCCACAACTACATACTGGCAAGCCGACCTGAATCCTAATGTAATATTTTCCTAAAAAGTTTTCTCTACAAACGGAATGCCCAGCCTGTTTACACTACGAACACTAGAACCCAACTTGTCGTCATGTTTTGACGAATTTATACCTCAAGATTAATTTTACAATTTCCAAAGCTTGGACAACTTTCGGCTTATTGCCGATTACATACATAACAACGTGTTTGTTGCGAACCATAATTGCTTGTAAACGTTGATCATGCCTGGTCAGGTGTGTCTCTGAAATTCGAGAATATACTATTTGTTTATTTATTTATTTATTTATTTATTTAATCTCCTAGATTGTCTGTATCACTTACCTTCGCTGGCTTGTTGATTTGTTCTGTGACACTGTAGCAATCCACTTGTAACCAAACAGCCTAATGGACTGGCTAAATCAGGCCACCGAATGTTCCTCGCAGCGCCATGTTCTGTCAATCCTCTTAAAACTAAGCACTTCTGCTTAGCTGAAACTAGTGGTCGTAGGCTCCACGCATTTCTGGAGCTTGCTAAGAGCCGCTCTCTTCTATCTCGAACGTTCTTTGTGCCTGTCTGCGTCACATACATCCACCTTTTTGCTGATTTATTATGGGTAATTGTGGGCATACACAAGCAACTAAAAGGCTTCATGCAAATTCCATTGCTGATCACTGATACTCACATTTACAGCGACCCTAACTGTTCCTCTTCTTACCTCTGGCTCTCGTGTTTAGCAGCAGTCCATCTTCATAAGCTACTATCATTTTTGAGCATAACCTGAGTTGCTAAGTTCCACACTTTATCCCTCCAAGCTTTAATCCCTGGGACTGCGAGCGTCACATACACTTGCTGTCTGTTGCCCTACTCAGGTGTCCACTAGCAATTATAAGGCCGCACCTAAATGCCATAGCTCATCCGCGACACCTAATTGACTTTAGTTCAGCTCTCTTACTGGCTTCTCCCGACTCAGGCCTTCTTAATTATACTCCATTAGCACCACCGCATGATTTGATTAGCTGCGCGTCGATGCGTCGTAGTCTATTATGCTCTAACTATCTAACAACCTCTTTGTATGCTTGCGCTTTACTTGTCCGCTGTCATTCTATCACGAAACCTCTCTTAGCTTTCTTCTGTCGTGCAAGCATATCCAGGTATTCAGCGTAAGCCGCTCTTCTGCCTCACATTTCTAGACCTTTATCTACCCATTACTTGCTGTATTGTCTTAGGCATTTTTTACCTGCAATACTCCAAGTCTCGTGCTAGCAGTCCATGGCTCTATCCAGCTTGGCACTATTACCCTAGCACTCTGGCTGCTGCGGTTAGGCCTCAGGTTCTGATATCCTCAGCAACCTTAATGTACGCATGTATTCTGGCTATTCGCTGTCCTTCCGTCAATTAGCCCTTCTAAGCTTTTTAATTCGGCACTCTCTCACCTGGTCAGTACAGAGACGCCCCTTAGCTTCTCATTTACAGGTGTTCATTCCTCAATTATTCGCTGCTATTTTTGCGAAACTTACCCATGTATGAGTCCAACAGACTCACTGGCTTTCCCTGGGTCAGCATATTCTACGCTCCCCAGCGAATCTTCCCACGCAACAGTTGCATCATAGCAAACTGATCCTGTGTTTTCTTTGCTCAACGGCGCAACGCTCTGTATCCAAGGTATACGGTAGCAACCAACCTATAGGGCTTTGCTTCCGATGAATATTCAAAAGACACTTTTAGCATAATCATTGTTACACATTGTACATCATATGTTTCCTCTAAATGTTAGACCATAGGACATAAATAATGCTTGTTCCCACGTCTGTTCTTTGCGGCCCTGTTTGTCTCTCACCTTCCCTTTCTCCGAGGTCTGGAACTTCTTGGGGATCTGGGATCGGACCGTGAAAGAGCTTGTGCTGGGACAGGACATAGAAACCCCCAAGGACCTACATAGAACACGGCTGTACAACAAGTGGATAAAAATGCACTCACTACCATGACCGTCGTCCAGTAATGGTAGCTGGACATGACGCCTTCATACTCCTGCGAAGTATACATAATCCTGAGAAATCTAGACGCAAGAATCGGAAGTTTTGCTCACCTGGACACGAAGATGACGAAGGTCTAACCCTCCATAGGCCTCAGCCATTATGGCCGCCCCGAGCAAAAATAACCTGTTTAGCTAACAGACAAAATTAGAGGGCAATTGACGGCGGTTAACTGAGGGTTATATCAGTCAACGAGCTGTAATTCTAGTTTTACATTGGTGTACAAACGGATTTCTGACAGTGTTTCAGGACGTGGTGGGTTTTCGCCTGGCAAGCGTTCTCCCTATAAAAAGCCACAAATGTCCGCTTAACAACACTGCGACGTGGCGGATGTGACTCGCCACTGAATAAAGTCACTGCCCACAACTACGTACTGGCAAGTCTACCAAAATCCTAATGTAATATTTTCCTAAAAAGTTTTCTCTACAAACGGAATGCCCAGCCTGTTTACACTACGCCCACTAGAACCCAACTTGTCGTCATGCGTTGACGAATTTATACCTTAAGATTAATTTTACAATTTCCAAAGCTTGAACAACTTTCGGCTTACTGCCGATTACATACATAGCAACGTGTTTGTTGCGAACCATAATTGCTTGTAAACGTTGATCATGCCTGGTCTGGTGTGTCTCGGAACTTCGAGAATATACTATTTATTTTTTATTTATTTACCACGGAGCTTACAAAGGTACCAACGGAATAATAGGATCTTTACCATCTACCGCAGTGGCCGACGTAAAATATTCCCTAGCGGCCTTCTAAAACTAGCATTAATGGAGGAAAGTAATGCGCCTTCATCGTCTAGTAGCGACGCTTGAAACGTTACAAATCAACCCACCAATTTTCAAAATGTTTTCCTCGTAGACACAGCACATGAGCCCTGTCTTTATACATTATGCGCCCCGAATATTTGGAACACAGCCGGTCGCTTCCAAAGACCTGGTTGCTCTCGTTTATGCATCAGGGGCAACAGGCAAAAGCCTCATTTTCATCTACAGTGTCACATCCCGAGTGGGAAACAAACTAGCATGAAGTATTTCATTACTTACTAATTTTGAAGGCGTTTTACTGTCTTTAAAACATAGCTTTGTCTCGCTAACATCCATTAACTATTTTGCTTTTCGTAACCTGTTACATTTAATACACTGGACATTACTGCGCACCCAGCTATAGCTGCTGTCATGATAAACACTAGCTGGTAGTTCGTGACCTTATCCTTCGAGCTTTAGGCGCGCACTTTAACCCAAGCCTACTTGGACGTTTGGAACCACACAAAGGAATTGCTTTATATCTAGGGGTGTTTTTGACATATTTACACTCCAAACCATATTTTACCCAGTACACTTTTTACCTTTGTCCGATTTACCCCGGAGCTAAAAATAACGATCTCCATGGACCTACCTTAGCGGGGCACATTCCCCCAAAATCGCGAAAAAGTTTTACTTGTGCCAAAAACAGTTCTCATCCCACGCTATAATGGCATACGGATGGTGGCCGTAAATCTAATGTCCTAGGAAGTAAGGTTGATTTAGCTTTTTGTATAAGTTCGCCAAACCTTATTTACCCCACACAGCGCAATTGAGGAAAAGCACTCCTTTTCATCAACAATCCCTTCCCCTCTGACTTTTCACAGCGGTAAAAGTTAGGTAAAGGTGGATATATACAGTTAGCTAAACGGTAAAGTGGTATAAAAGTAGTGAGTATATAAGGTCAAAGTAAGCATATATTTATCAAGGTTGAAGGACGCTGCTAGTTTACATTTACCTTATATCAACGTTTCTATGGAGGCGGACAGTTAACCACCGTGATGTTTGCTGGTCGCGCCCTCGGTGTTGCCATTGCGGTACATTTGAAATTTAACCGTGAGTTCTTTTGGTAAGATACTGTTTTCATGTTTCCTAAGTTAACATGTAGTACGTATAGCACTATGCGTTTCGGGGAAATGAACCGCACTTGCTATTACACTTTGTCTTGCAAGCGAATGTTTAGACAGCTAGTACAGCAGCAGTTAAGTCTAGTTAGTGATAACTTCTCTGTCACTTGCCCGAACATTGGATATCACCCCGATAGGTATCTTCTGCTTATCGGAGACTTGCCTGCAAGACTCGAGATGTGCTCACTCTGCCATCCCCTTCAGATGACACCAGCAGAAATTCTTCATTGAGTTTTGGGTCCCCGGATTGAAGCTGCTCGGGTTGGTTGGATTCCAATTTGTAACCGGTTGTGTGCGGTCCGATGGGCTGGCACGTTCAAAGCTTCGAAGTCGCGTTTAACTACTAGGTGTCTATTCGTCATCGCTGCCTATGCACACGCAAACTATAGCGATGATTGGTTAAAAAACGGCTACTAGCGTCAACTAACAAACATCCTTCACTACAGAAGAAGCACGGACACGTTTGCGCTGGTTGGGGCTCTAAACTTTCAAGTTAAAATATTGTCCACTGAGGAACTGCAACTGGGCTGCAAACACGATGTAGACTCCGGTAATGATAATGGGGAGCAGACGCTTCATTTGTGCGAGGATGCTGGTTTATCGCCTGCGAGCACTAATTTCCGACAGCACCCACCGTAGGGTGACTGAGCGCTCATCAGCCTCCAACCAGCCTTGGACGCAAAGCGATCGAATTGCGATAAGTTACCGATGGAGAGGCTGCGTTTAGAAGGGTCGCTCGATTTGTAGCACATGTTTGGACACCGACCACGCACAATGAAACTGGCAAAGGGCTCCAGGAAAACTCCGAGCGACATTGGCTAAGGACATCATCACTGTGGTGAAATGGTCAAGCCAATGGGACCTACATCTAAATGAAAACAAATGTAAACTATTGATTATTAGTGATAGCGGAATTGCAGTTCAGTCTCCTGTGAGATCTCCATCATTGCTTTGTACTGACGAAGCCTGTCGTCTAGGTGTCATCGTAACGAACCATTCTAAGCCTTGGGCACTTTGTCGCCATGCTGCCAATAAAGTACGACACGAGTTATTTCGTCTTACGAGGGCGATGAGTAACACTAAAGCAGAAGTATTCTGGCCCTTATATAAAGCAGAGGTTAAGCCACATTTGGAGTATTGTATTCAGGCCTGGTCACCGTACCTCCGAAGTGACATCATTTGTCTGACAAATATTCAGAAACTTGCGACCAGGATGACTGAAGGTCAACGAGGGAAGTCTTACGAAGATCGTCTAAGGAGCTTAGGATTATTTTCCTTGGAACGGCGTAGGTTGAGGGGATTTGATACAGACAGTTAAGATCATTAAGGGACCTAATGGTATTAATTCCACCCATCTGTTTGAGCTGGCTACGTCAGACCATCTGCGGGGGCATCCCCTGAAGCTGGAACATCACCGAGCTCGTTTGGACATCAGGGCAAAGTTTTTACGAACCGAGTGGTTAACTTCTGCAATAAACTTCCTTCTGCTTTAGTGGAGTGCGGGACAGTAGAAGCCTTTAAAAGGGGCTTAGACGATTGTTGGTCCATCCTTTTTCCAAAGGTATGGTAGTTGTACTGAAATATGTTGCGTATTGTGATGCTGGTATATGACAGTGCAAGGATTGCTCTTGTTATTGCTTCATTCCATTGCAGAAGTAAGAAGAGACAATCCAACGTCGAAGTGCCGGGGGCCGCTTCACTTATCGGCACAAGAACTGGACGCCCGTTAGGCGGAAGCCTCTATCGTCCGTCTGACTTGACCTGATTTGACCTGAAGAGTGACCACGACACTTGGTGGTCTCATCGTGTATCAGAGATGGAAATGGCCGCTGCACTTAGTAGCAACTATAAGGTATTCCAAGAAACGGGTAGCAGACCTGGTGTTAGTGAAAATATAGGTGACGAAGGTGGACAGCCTATTCACAACTTGACCAAACGCTTGAAACGCTGGGCTAAGCAGTATAAATGGCAATGTAATAGGTGGAACTTGTTGGATTTCTCGCCGGCTACTTAACGTCCTGCTTTCTGCGCTGTTATCTTATACACTCACTTGCTCAGAAGTTAAACGTGCGATCGGACTTTTGCAGTTAAACAAAGACGCGGGACCAAATGATCTACCTCCAGCCCACATCAAGTTCCGGGGACCGGCTTTTGTGTATAGCGTATACGAGTTGGTAGTGAAAAGGTGGGCGCGGAATTCTGTCCCAACTGACTGGAGCCGCTCCGTGGTAGTCCAAATTTTCAAGTGATGCTCACGATCGGATTGCGGCGTCCATTGAGGCGTAATTCTGATCTGCATCGCCTCCAACTCGCTTGCCTCTGTCCTACTTCACAGAATGACTGGCGCTTGTGAAAGCCATATTCGTAAAGAGCAAGACGGGTTTCCACGAGGTCGTGGCTGCATTGACCACATCTTTACTTTGCGTCAGTTGTTGGCGGCCCACTGTAGTCTTGTTCTTTGCAGCCAAAGGTGCATTTGATTCGTTGGATAGACGTGCAGTTTGGGACCGTCTACTCAGGAAAGGTGTACCTGAGCAATATGTAAATGTTATCCGAGAATTGTATACGTCTAGCGCTGGTAGAGTGGGGGCTTACGGCAAGCTGTTGTCGCTCTTCAGTAGCACAAGCGCTGCGAGACAGTGATGCCCGCTGTCACCTTTCTACCTTAACTTCGCTATTGACGAAGTCATGGACATGGCGTTCACAAGACAAGAAGTAGAATGTATGGATCTGCTTACAGGAGAACGACTTCTTGACTTGGAGTATGCTGAAGATAATAACCTAAGTTGTGACAACTCCCAGACGTGCCAAGCGGCACTGGCTATCTTCCGCTTCGCGCTTTGTTTTGCATCATCAAAGTGCCAAGCGTTAACATAAGATTGACCTTCGCCGACCCTTGGTGGGGATCTGCTAGAAGTCTCTCAGAAACATAACTACCTGAGAAGTCCTAGCAGCGTCCGTGTTATTATAGATGTGGTTAAGACCCGTGCAGCAAAGGCTCGAGGAGTTTTGCTAACCTTCGCCAATTATTGCGCCGGCGCAGCCGCACTTTCGCCCTTAAAGATAGGGTGCGCAATGCAGTGGTACGTTTGACCCTACTGTAGGCTTGCGAAACCTTGCTCCTTAGGTCAACGGCCATAAGGAAACCAGTTAGGTTCGACCGCCGGTGCCATCGTATTTTAGCCCATACCTGGTGAGAACACCCAGTAAGCAACTGTCGTGTTCAACGCCTTGTTTACGGAACAGGGAAAGGAAATGAACCGCTTGACATCGTTACTTTACTCACCAGACTGCGGTGGCTGGGCCACGTGGTAAGCATGCCAACCTACCGACTCCCGCGACGTGCGTTGTTTGCGCGCCGGGGTGTGGATAGAAGAAGAGGAGGGGTGGCCAAGCGATGACTTGGTCGAGAGGAATGCAAGCCCTCACTTTGAAGCTAACCACATTTGGAACGTAACGGATACCTGGTTGAGGTCCGAAAGACGATGAACACGTTTGGCTGGATACACTTGTTGATTTGGCAAGGAGCCGACCTCAGTGACGTTCGTACTGTGCGTTTCGCCGTCCCACACCATCCCTTCTAGTCTCCCGCTTCAACCGCGATCTCGCTGTTTGGCCTTTTTGTAATTTTTCATAGTAAAATATTTTCCTTCTGCTGCACAGTAGCCAGCAGGTAGCTTACCAGAGCGATGCCCATCCGTTACCGGTAGTTTAGTTGGTTTGCACTTGTTGCATTTTATTCCCTTCTCTCTCAGGTATTGCGGCACAAAATCTGAGGTGTTTCCCACCTCCAGCTATGCTGTAGGATGTACGGTTGTGTGCTAAATCGGAGTCCCTTTAGGCAAGAAATTAATAGCGGGAGGACGGGCAGGGCGCTGTCAATCCAGCAACCTCATGAAGGCCATTGATCCAAGATTCGGACCCATAGCACAAGTCAATAATCAGTGTGTTCAAAGTACGCTCTAGCGCGGCCTGCTGACATAGTTTGCCTAGAGCGCGAACAATGAACGCCGTCATGAAAACGTGACAGCGTCGTTTTATAAAGGACTGTTGCCGATCGGCGTCCGGTGTGTTGCGTGCAGGTGACTGCAGACGTTATACCCCAATGTCACTTCTGGTGCTATCAATTAAGCTAGAAATTACGGAAGGAAGTTTAGTATTGAGTGTCAGGGAATGAATAAGAAGAACTGGTGGAAAAAAGAAAATAGGCGCTAGAGGTAGCATGGTTTTGCTTATCGGCCCTGCTATATGCAGCAGGTAGGGCGACTGTTGATAACCTGCGCGGCGGCCGATGCAGGATGTGGTTAGACTTTGGGGAAATAGTCATGGTCGCAATTGTGTTCAGGTACTGTACATGCGTTCAAACTTTGACAGGAGGACGACTAGAGTTTTCATCCAAAGCTTTTGGCTCAAAAGTAGGTCCGCATGGCAGCAACGGAGTGACAAAGATGTAGTTTTACAGAAATAGGCGTCATCCTATTTCAAACCCCCAACCTGGAAAACCAGGAGACTGTGTTTTACGGGGCAGAGTTGGGGGTTCAAACAGCCTTAGCGCCCTGGGTAACAGATCAGCATGTCGACTCTCGGTTTTGTGTGCCTTAAAGTAATACACGAAGCAGCCGACGTTTTTGGTTCACCAATTCAAGGTCAAACCCTTGTGAGGCATTTTGCAGAATGCCGTCTCCAACTATATATGTCTACGTTAGCTTGTGGCGGATGTCCCAAAGATACGAAGCCTAAGTTAAGTACCTCGTACGGAAACTAAACTAGGAAGTAAAAACAAACAAACTTAGGCATTACGCAATGTCTGGACAGAAGAGTAAAACGGTTTATTCTGTAAAAATTGTTCTGTATGGCACATCAAACACAGTACATGACCTAGAAATAGGTTTTGCAATCGTAGTGCCGGAGGGTATGAAGTATAAACCGTGCGGCAGCGTGTGAATATTGGACAGTGTAACATTAACGAACTAATAAGGAGGTTCTTTATACGTCAAGGATATGTCAGTGATCAAGAGTGAAAGTAAGAAATGCAAAACGTGGTAACCGAATGTAGCACCAAGTGTAAAGCGGTGTTAAATGAGTAGATAAATTAGGGAATAAAGATACGGTGCGCTTAGGTAAGTAACAAAGCTTGTTGATACACCAAGTTCCTTTGGGACTTTACACGCTTCGGCGGATTCGTATTGTAGACGATGGCTTCCACGTCACCATTCTCTACTTCATGGTACGCATCTAGTAGGCACAGCTGTCTGAGGTTTCATCTCAATATCCCTTGGATTGTCCTCACCAGTGCTTGTCAAACTAATTAACCTTTGCTCTTGCTAAATTCCTCCACAGAGATTTCAAAGTGCATAAAACACCAAGTAAAATAATCTGCCTACCTATGCTCTCGGATTTCAGTTAACCATTTCTGCCTATTCTGCAGTGTCCGTAGATATTTCCTGTTCCATATGTGCCAAAATATATAAAACAGACGACTTACCCGTCGCCACCTTCCGCACAGGTTACATGGTAAGTTAATCGGTGTGTATTCGAGCGATAGACCACCCGCATGTATTAACAGTTGCCGAGGCGCTAAAGCATCTTGCGTATCCGGCAAGACGAGTACCGCTACCGAAGGTCTATTACTCATTGTCCTCGAGTATTTCTTTTGGCACAAACTCGCCGTTGAAAATATTGCGTAATAATTTATTTTCGATCAGATAACTCGTTCCTAATGAACTCCGCAATGGCTAACACAGCGGATTGTAGTCCCAATCAACCTCTATTGAAAACATAGACTGTGATATTCGGCTGATCCAGCTGCTTCAGATGATTGCGCAGTTCTGTCTCAGCTCCATGACAATTCTGTCCAGTATCGCTGTACATTGCACTCGGCAATCCGCGCCTAGCTGAAAACCTGAAAACACACAGGAACGAATCGGTATCCATAATTTGGGAAAGCACTAGTTGAACAGCCCGCATAGTCAAGCAACTGCAGAAACAGCATCTCTATTGTCATGTAAACTGCCGCGTTTCACTATCAGCGGTCCAACATAGTCGGTCACTAACGCAGTGAAATCTGGCTGGTGGCTCAGACATTAGTCTGTTATAACTAGTAATATCAGCTGACTCAGTGGTTACGCAAGGCTAACGCGGCGTTTCGCAGAGTTGAAGCACGCGTTATATATATGGAACCACACACATTGCTATGAAGCATTCATCAAACAATTACTTGCTGGTGTGGCTACCGCAGAGGCTAAGCAACGGCGCCCCATCTGCTGCATCGAACAGGATGGATATGGGTTTGGATGCTACTGCTCAAGCCTACGCGTCTTCTTATTCCGCCTCTTACGGTTTTTCACTCTTACTGTCCCATTCCAACTTCGCTGATATCCTCTCAGTTTCCAACCCCAGATCCTTGGCCATACCTCAAAGTGCGTTGATATTCAATTATCTTAAATAAATAAATAAATGTTACATTCTCCGTAAAACGAGACACACCACTAAAAGGCATGATCAAATATGCATACAAGCATAGCTTCTTTGGAATATTAAAACATTTCGTTTCAATGAAAGGAAGAAAGGAAAAGATGTAGTCCATATGAGCGAGCATATTGACAGGTAATAGTCACATCAAGGACCATGATGGCGCTGTGGCGCGCAAAAGCTTTTACATCAAGGTCCAAGTGGGGGTAAATTTGCCATGTGGTGATCCATGAGCACAGGAGCCCAAACAAGTTTTAGTGCAATCAATGACCATTACGAAGGCAGGATGATCTGTACTGCACTAAAGTATTCTTCATAGCAGAATTAGTTGCACAGGTTGGATGTGGGAGGCTGAGGACTGCGTCAGTGTGAAATGTATAGCTGTGACTTTATTTTGTGGTGAGTCACATCCGCCAAGTTGCAGTGTTGTTAAGCGGACATGTGTGGCTTTTTATAGGGAGAACGCTTGCCAGGCAAAAACCCACCACGTCCTGGAACACTTTCGTATTTTCCGTTGAACAGTAGTGCTAGTCGGCTATGCATCGTATAGACCGACTTTGCACTCTATTATTCGCAGTCGGTTGGAAGCCAGAATTCTTCCTTCGTTGGCTGTATGGCTTAGTAATGATCCGGCAGTAGACGTTGAAGCCGGTCAATGAAGTAGAATTGTCGCAGAGTTGAATGATATTGGTGCAGGTGAGTAAGCACATTGCTAATAGAGGCCGGCTTTTTCTATAATATTGTCCGGCTCGCAGCGCTTTTCCAGCTATCCATACTGGACTTGTCATAGGGAAGGTGAGTGCAGTTGTTTCAAATGTCTGAATATGTCCATAACAGAGATAAATGCTAGTTTTCGCAAAGTGGACTAGTAATTCCTTCAAATGTAAGTGTAATTGTCTCCACGGCCAAGCGAGAACTCCATAAAAGATCATCGGAAAAGCCGCTTATACGCGCGCAATGCTGTCCGTGAAATGACATCAGAGAAGCTCCAGGTGACTGGAGAATAAGAATGTTTGAGGCAGTGAAGTTAATCACCCCAGAATTGTCTGTCTTGGATTGTGGAAAATTGGATCCATGTAAATACATTATTCCAGGTGAGTAAATTGTTCTGCTGTGAGTACGAGACGAGCTAAACCCATTTGTTTGGATCCCGTGGCGGTAGCTTCACCAGAATGGCGAAAAGAGCTCCATTTGGAACAATGTGTTGGTTCTTCATCTACCAAAGAATAGATCAAGCATGTAAACCAGCTGGCTATTGAGGGTGGGTCGACCAGTCCCAGTAGATAAACCTTCTTGTTTTGGCGGATGTATCTGTGGAAATCTCGGGAGCAAATGGGCAACGGACAAGAGGCAGCCAAACAGAAAGACAGCAAAGAATCAAGAAGCACAAACACAGACTGGTGGCGCGCAACGGTGCCAATAATACATTAAAATTTATGTAATTTTGTTTAGCATACATGATTTGCAAGCGCGTTCTTTACATCACGTCGCTGGTGTGACTCAGACTGCAACTACGAGGTAGAAAGAAGGATCCGCACGCGCAGGGTCAAGAGACGGATATAACAAAGTGTGTTCACAATGTTAAGCGATTAACATGATTGTTGGAAAGTAACAGATAAACTGATTATGATGACAGCAGTACGAATGCGAGCGGCATCTTAGGTAAAACTAAGGACAACTAGGTTGAAACCGAGTTTGGGAGCAACATAGGTGAAGCAACGTTCCAAGGAGAAAAGGAAATTTAAAGCATCAGCTAGGACCGGAAGAATCCGGACGGCAGTGCGAAGAGTAGCTCGTGAGAGCAATTAGGAGACGATAGTCAGGATGAAAAAGGTTCACTACTAAAGTGTGGTGAAGTCAAGGACGCTCTCGTGCGTAGTATGGATCGTAGTATGAATACGACAGTTAACGTGGCTCTCGAGGTAATGGTGGCAGAACGTTCAGCCTTCCGAGCAATAGCCGGCAGGGTCACAGAAGTCGGAGAGATGAAGGCCGATCAGCCGAAATTGGATTTGGTCGGCGCATTGCGATTGAGTCCTATGGTTCATTTGGAAAGATAAGCGAAGGCAAAGGATTGGACTGGTCAGAGATAGAAGTGGTTATATTAACGTAGGGCGAACAGGTCCAGCAAGCTATCATAGTGAGGGAGACACTGCTTTGGATCGACGGAGCCTAGACCGCTAACATCCTGGTAGCCTGGTAGCAGTCCCATAGAATTTGGCTGATCAGGTGAGGCTGAGTTACGGATGACAGATCGTCCGATTGAAGAATTATTGAATGCGAACGGCGCTCAGTCAGCTGAACGGTAGCCAGTAAAGTCACAGAAGTCTGGGAGAAGCTGGAATGCAGGAGACCCATCAGACGAGACAGATTTAGTCGGCGAAACGAGATTGAGTCCAACAGCTAATTTTTGGAGGGCAAATGGAGTGGGTTGAGAAGTGGAGGTAAATATATAAATAGAGGGTGAACAATTCTAGCATGCTGTCAACGTAGGTGCGACATAGCTTGAGTCTACAGAGTCTAGACCGTTTAAATGTCGCTGGTATGGAAAAGGTCAAAGAAGCAGACCGGTCAGATGAGACTAGGTTATTGCAGGGCACTGAGAGATGGTCGTCCGATTGGAGAAAATGGAGTGTACAGGATACTGATGGAAGTGCCTATATTAACAAAGGGTAAACAAGTCTACCCGGTTGTCAATGTAAGCAGGACATAGTTTTGAGTCTACAGAGATTAGATCGGTATATCTTGCTAGTCTGAAAAAGGTCAGAGGAGCATACCGGGCAGATGAGACTAGGTTAGTACAGGGCACTGAGAGTTGGCAGTCCGATTAGAGAAGAAATGATAGTACAGAACGCCATAAGGTGAGGAGACGGTCCGGATAGAGAGAGGTTTACTTATAAGGTGTGGAAAATTTCAAGGGGCTCGAGAGGTAATGGGGACGGTGCGTTCGGTTTTCTCATCAAATTATAGTATCGGCATAGCAGTTTGAATGAATTCGGAGAGCAGGGGACCGATCAGACGAGACTGGATTAGTCAGTACATGGGGAGTAAGTCGAACAGTTAAGGTGGGAAGAAAAATAAAGTGTCAGCAGAGACGGACAGGTTTGGCTGCAAGAGGCTACATGTTGCTGGCCTGGAAAAGGTCACAGAAGCAGACCGGTCGGATGTGACTAGGTTATTACAATGCACTGAGGGTGGGCAGTCCTAGTAAAGAAGAAATGGAAGTAGAGAACGACATAAGGAGGGTAGACGGTCCGGATAGAAAGAGCTTTACTTATAGGGTGTGAAAAAGTCCATGAGGCTCATGAGGTATTGGGGACAGAGCGTTTGGTCTTTTGAATTAATGCCGATAACGTCACAACAGTCTGAGAGGACTCGGAGCACAGGGGACCAATCAGGCGCGACTGGATTATTCGGCACACTTAGAGTAAGTCGTACAGTTGAGGTGGGAAGATAAATAAAGGGTCAGCAGAGTTGGACAGGTTACGGATTGAAGAGGGTAAAGGAATATAAGCGTATACAATTCAGGCAGGCTCTCAAGGTGTGAGATGTTGTGTGATGATGAAGCAGAGCGTAGAACTACCTTTCGTTGTTTAGGAAGCAGTCAAAGAGGATAATAGGGTAGGGCACTGAGAGCACGCTCTCCGGATGAAGAAGAAATAAAGGCAGAGCGTGAAAAGGGGAGGACGGAGTCGAGAGTAGTCTTTTAGGGTAAGTGGTGCGACAGTTAACGACAGTTGGAGTGAGTCGCGAGGTGGACAGTAAAAGATGAATGTGGCTGCAGTAAAAGAGGGTGAACAAGCGCAGCAGGCTGTCGCGGTGAGGGAGGCATTGCGTTGAGTCTACAGAGCCTGGAACTTTAACATTCCAGTAGTATAGAAGAAGTCAAAGAGCAGCAGACTGGTCAGCGGAGACTGGGTTATTGCAGGGCACAGAGAGTTGGTAGTCCGATTGAAGAGGGATTGGAAACGGAAGACGCATCAGCAAATGACAGGATCAGAATAAAGAAAGTTTTTTGCTGGGATTTGGAGAAGCCAAAGATGCTCGCGTCTTAAGAGCAAAAAGAGCAATTAGGAGAGGAAATAGGTTGGGATAAGAAGTACTTTACTTATAAGGTGTGGGAATGGCATTGAGGCACTCGTGTAAAGGGGTATAGAATGCTTGATGTTTCGAGTATTGGCCAATGAATTCACGGTGGTCGTAGAGCAGGACGCCGATCAGATAGGACTAGAGTAGTCAGCGCGTTGAGGATGAAGCGTATAGTTAAGGTGAGAAGACAAATATGGAGTGGCAGCAGAAATGGACAGGAATACATTGCATAAGTATAAGCGATTCCAGTAGACTGTCAAGGTGTAGTAGACTTAACATTGACTGCAGGTCCCAGAACATTTGCAACTCCGTAGTCATGGATGCAGTCAGACTGGTCAAATGAGACTATGTCATGCAGTGCACTGAGTTAGCCATTCGACTGCAAGAGAAATGAAAGGAAAGAGCGCGGTAAGGAGCGGACGGTTTCGGAAGGAAGGGAGCTTTATTAGTGCTGGTTGAATAATTCGTGTGTCTATATGTGATCGGGGCCGTCCTCCCAGAGCTCGTCCTCGGGGATGGAGATGCCCAAGATCTCTGCTACCTTGAGGACGCTTAATAGTCTATTTATGACCGCGGAGAATTGCGTGAGACTATCAGACGCTCTGACGGCTTCCGGTACCTTATTCCATACATGCGCATATCTATAGAGGAAGAAGTTAGAACGTATGGAGCAACGTGTGTTGGGTAGGGAAAATGAGTGTGCCTTATGGCGCAGAGGATAACGTGTATCGCCATGCGGCTGAGAAAAACTAGCGACACTGGAGTCCGATGTTTTGATTAGCTTAAATAGGAAAACGAGGTTGGTTTTAAGTCGTCGCAGCCAAAGCGTTTCCCGACCAAGCTGCTTGCAGCGGCCATGATAGTTGAGCGCAGACGCTCCTAATAGACGTTTAGTGAACGAACGCTGGACTTTCTCAATAACCATCCTGTCACTTTTACGTGAGTTAGTAACAACCATTGAGCAGTACTCTAGTATAGGCCTGGCACACAACTTATAGAGCATGAGTCGAGAATCTAACAAGCACATTGACTTCATTATATAAACAATGTTAGACCTGGCTTTGGCAGAGCTATAGCTCGCTTGTTCCGCAAAATTCAATGAGCAGGAATAGTGTACACCGAGATCGCACACAGTGAAGCTGTTAGCAAGTGGTGTACCGTTAAGAGTTAATAATTTGGGGGGTATGGAGCATCGGTAGGAAAGGACGTTGCATTTCGTTGGTGAAAACTCTAGTTTCCATAGATCGCACCATGTTTCAAGAGCACTGAGATCGCTTTGATTGCTAGAGAGACTATTACATAGACAGCTAGGGTCAAATGAGAAAATCACTTTTATGTCATCGGCAAAATGGTACGGCGTGCCGTGTTTGAAGACCTGGAGTACATCATTAATGTACAGCAATAACAGCAGAGGACCCGGAACGCTGCCTTGGAATACTCCGCTGGTTACGGATGCCTTTTTGGATGAGATGTCGTCCAGTTGCACTGACTGCGTTCGGTTGGAAAGGTAGGAAGAAAACCATGAAAGGAGATGGCTGGAGACACCGTATGCTGCTTGTTTCGTCATTAAACCACTGTGTGGGGCCCGATCAAACGCTTTCTTCATATCAAGGAAGATAATAACTAGTGCCTGACCTAGGTCGATGGAATGTGTCACGTTGTTTAAGAATTCAAACTGGCAGGTTTGACAGGATTTAGTCGGCAAGAACCCGTGTTGGGACCTATTGATATGGTTGCGTGGCAACAGAAAGCAAAGCATCGCGTCCTTGATTATTCTTTCCATGAGTCGAGTTGCAATAGCTGTGTGACTAATGGGACGATAATTGTTAATATTTAGGCGACAGCCTCGTTTGTGTCGTGGTATGACGGTTGCATGCTTCCAATTGGACGGGTAGTGACCACTCTTCATTGAGAGGGCGAAGGCATTGAGGAGAAGGACTGGAATGTCCGGACCTCCGAGCTTTAAAATGGAAGAAGGCATACCCTCGAGACCTGGGTAGTGTGACGGTTTCAAGGAGCAAAGTGCTCGCTTGATAGAGCATAAGTCAAAGTCAATAGTATGAATTTGATCTTCAGTGAACTTGGGTAGCGTATTTGGCAATGCCAAGTATTTGCTAGTGAAGGAGTTACAGAAATGTGTGCTAATGTACTGTTTGGCAGAACCCGGGATACTAGTCGGTAAGCAATGACACGTAAGACGTGTCAAATACGACAGTATAGAAGTCGGAGGCAACTGAACCCAACGTGTATTGTGCAGACTACAAGAATGGGAAACGATTTAGATAGAGCGAGAAACGTGCAGCGAGGAACATACCAAAACGGTTTGTGACCATGGATGTGCAGTTAGTTAAACAAATGGACGTTACGAAGGTTAAAACAACCATGAAATTGTATGTTATAAGATACTGTAAGAGCATGTTTTCCGTTGCACTACAAGGGCCTCCTCCTAGAAGGCTGAAGGAGGGAAGCCTTCCATGGAGCTGTTAGTGGGGGAACGGAACGTGAGGGTGGATGCGAATGTTTGCAGGGGCTTGAGAATGGCTTCCAAATTGGGGTGTAGCAGATTTCGCTGGGTCCAGTCGTTTGTTAGTTTTAATTATGACGATCGTGTGGACCAGAGTGCATCATCAGTGGGCCGTCGGGGCGGGCTGGTCGGACTGCAAAAACTGGCTAGTCCAGAAAAAAGGCCGACAGGAACTTCCCATTGCTGCAGACCCGACGGTGCGCTTAGGAGGTGTCACTCTCCCACCGCAATTTATTCCACGGTCCTTGTCCTTCGAAGAAATCCAGGCGTGCTCCTCCCGCGAAGGAATCCGGCGTCCTCGTCGGCAATGCCTAAGCGGCGTTGGGGGACCAATTCGTTCGTGGGTGTCTGCGATCGAAGGCGACTCTCGGTTCCTTGGGTGAGGACGGCTGGCAAGTCACTCCGGGGTTGCGTTGAACCGGTTGGCGAGTCACTCGAGGGTTTCTTTGGCAGTGCCGGCGGTTGAGTTTCTGGAAGGTAGAACTCAGAGGGGGTTGGCAAGGGTCGGGGAAGTGGCTTGTCGCCGGATAGGGAACATAGCATGTATGACAAAAGCAAATACGCTTTTTAAGGTTTTCAAAATGTTTTGGGTTTTTTTGTCGATTTTGCAAAACGTTTGTGGGTGAGACGCAGGATAACCATTAAAGACCGAAAAGGCGTGTTAATGGATATAGCAAACGCTTAAATGTCGGAAAAACGGACCGGACGTTTGACTTGTCTACCGCATCGGTCGGTTGCCTGGGGTTGCGGCGGGATAGGTTGCGGGTCAAGGGGTACGGAAGGATCCGGGTTATCCATTGCTCGGGAAGTCACCACAGGTGCGGGTGCTTGTGAGAGAGCATCACGATGGGATGCAAGTGGCTCGTCAAAGAAAGCCACTTTGAGTCGGTACATGGACACCGCTCTTCGGTGACCATTCTGGTCTATAGTAAAATGTTTCGGAGTCCGTTGTAGAACTCTGAAAGGGCCGGTGTAGGGTGGCTGGAGAAGGCGCCGCACTGCGTCGGTGCGGAGGAAGACGTGAGTGCAGGTAGAGAGTCCGCTGTGCATTTGCACATCTCTAGTCTGTTCACGGGGCGGGGTCGGGCGTAGTGAAAGCATGCGCTGAGCTAGGGAGGACGCAATGTTAGGCGGAGGCATACCCGACGATGCGGGAGGTGAAACGAATTATCCTGGTAACTTGAGCGTCGTGCCGTAAACCAGCTCTGCTGGTGCACATTGCAAGTCAGCTTTGATGCTGCTGCGAATGCCTAAGAGTACGAGCGAAATGTCTTCGCTCCAGCTAGGGTCGGAGGAGGCGCAGAGCGAGGCTTTCAGCTGTCTATGGAAACGCTCAACTAACCCGTTGGCTGCTGGGTGATAGGCTGTGGTATGAATGCGGCGACAGGCTAAGAAGTTGCAGAACGTATCGAATTGTGAAGATTCGAAAGGCGTTCCTTGGTCAGTTGTGATGGTGGATGGGCATCCGTAGTGGGAGACACACCGATCTAAGAAGGCCCGGATAACAGTCACAGCTGTGCAGTCTGTTACGGGAATAGCTTCTGGCCATCTGGTGAAGCGGTCGACACATGTCCGAATGTATACGAATCCGCGCGACGGAGGCAATGGACGTCTAATTGCAACACACATGTGAGCACGAAGGGTCATTTCTCTCCTGTCGACAAGCCCATGTCCAAACAAGCAGTCCATTCCAGTTCACTGGCTTCCATTTGTTGCCCTCGATCCTCCCTCAGATTTGCATTCCCCAATATACGTACCTTGCTACAGATCGGTTGACAGGTAGCACTTGCCCGAACATTAGATCCCCTCTCGATCGATATCTGCTGCTTATCCCAGACCCGCCAGCAGTAGCCGGGCTCTGTGCTCAATCTGCGATCCCGTTCAGGTGACGCAGGCGGTAATTTCTCTTTGCGCCTTTCCGGTGACGATGTGGCTTTGAGCACCGGCCACGCTGGTGTTAGCATTGCCCTGAGTCCCCGGGCTGAAGCTGCTCTGGTTGATTGGATTCCAAAAGCAGCCGCATGTGTGCGGTCCGATTGGCTGGCTCGTTTAAGGCTTCGAAGTCTCGCAGGAATTACCTGTGCCTATTTATCATCGCAGCCTAGGAGCCCACAAACTGTAGCAATGATTCGGTAAAGCTCGAGTTCTACCGCAAACTGACCCAACTCCTTCGCCTCAGAATCAGCATGGACACTGTTGTGCTGGCGGGAGATCTGAACGCACAAGTTGGGAAGTTGTCCACTGATGAAGTGCATCTGGGCGTTCAGCATGGTGTAGGCTCCCGTAATGATAACAATGAGCGGTTACTTCGTTTGTGTGAAGATGCTCGTTTATTTCGTGCGAGCACTAATTTCCGACTTAGCACCCGCCGGAGGTTGACGTGACACCCAACAGCTTTGAAGCAGCCTTGGACGCAGCTCGATCACATTGCTATCAGTTACCGATGGAGAGGCTGCATCCAGAACTGTCGCTCGATTTGGAGCACGTGTGTGGACACTGGCCATGCACTTGTATGTGCTAACATGCAGATGCTTTTTAGCGGACGCCCACTAGGAATTTGTGAGCACATTGACACCAGCCAACTGACAAAGCCAGCAGTTCTGAATGCGTATCAAAGTACGCTGACATGCGAGTTGAGTAAGCGCTAACTGAAGACAAGTTATGGTCATTGTTTGCATGTTCGCAGACGGTACTAGCAGCAGGCAAATCCTCATGCGTTATGTCCAATAGCCAATATGGATATTGGGTCTCTTAGCGGTTGCTGGAACTTTTCGACGTTCGCCGGCATATCCCGGCTGGAAGCGAACACAATGCAACTCAAAAAGAGCTCCGGTAAAAACTCCGTGCTGGCCGTAAGAGAAGCCGCGAAGCATAGTGGCATCATCGTGCGTCAGGAATGGAAGTGGCCGCTGCCCTTGGCAACCATCGTAAGTTATTTCGTCTGATACGGGAATCGGGCAGCAGGAAACATGGTATTAGTGAAACTAAACGTGGCGGGAGTGAACAGCCTATGCAGAATTTGTCAAAACGTTTGGAACGTTGGGCCGAGCATTTTATAAATAAATTTAAGCGGTCAGAGTTGTCAGATACCTCACATGCATGTAATCGCGCTGCTCAGTGGGCTGTCCGTTTGCATCCACTCTTTAGCTCAGAAGTCGAACGTGAGGTCGGACTGTTGAAGTTTAACAAAGCCGCAGGACCAGGTAATCTTCCTTTAACTCTCTACAGCTTCAGCTGCCCTACCCTTGTTAATGCTTACAGGAATTACTAGTGAAACTGTGGGAGCAGGAGGCTATCCCAACCGTCTGGAGCCGCTCCTTTGTTGTTCCCATCTTCAAAAACGGCTCGCGTTCGGAATAGGGCAGCCATGGAGGAATCAGTCTGATCACCATCGCCTCCAGATTGCCTGCCAGTCATTCTTCACAGACTGACTGGCACTTGTGAAAGCCAGATGAGTGAGGAGCAAGACGGGTACCATCGGTGTTGTAGCTGCGTCCATCACCTCTCCGCCTTGCGTCAGTTGTTAGAAAACTGTCACACCTAATGGCGGTCAGACTTGGTCGTGTTCTTCAACGTCAAGTTGACTTCGATTCGGTTGATCGATGTGCCCTTTGTATTTGTCAACTCAGGTAATGTGTACCTAAGAGATACGTAAAAATTATCCAAGCATCATACGCGCGTAGCACGGGCAGAGTGAGGGCTTACGGCAAGTTGTCGCTCCTTCAATATCTCCAGCTGTACAAGACAATGATGCCCGCTGTCCCCTTTCCGCTTCAACTTCGATATTGACAAATTCGTGAAGATTGCACTTACAGGATATGACTTGGAAGGTGTGGAGCTACTCCCAGCAAAACGACCTTGACTTAGATTATGCTGACGACATTGCCTTAAACCCTGGCAATCCACAGACGTGATACTTCACGTTGGACAGAGTAGCACTTGCTCTCAGTCGCTTCGGCCTTTGCTTTGCACCATCGCACTGCAAAGCTTCTCTCCAATATTGGCAGGGATAGACTCTTGCGCTGCCCGTTGATGGGGATCAGCTAGAAGTCGTTCGGAAATTCAACTACCTTGGAAGTTATATCAGCGCATACGGCAGCGAAGACTAGATAACGATGCGAACAGCAAAAGCTCGAAGTGCTTTTGCTAAGCTTTGCTAACTATGGCGGATATGGATAGAAGAAAAGGAGAGTGGCAAAGCGATGACGGTCTATAGGAATGAAGACCTTCAATTCCGAGCTGGCCTCGGCCTGAGCATCACGCCCCTGGTTTGAGTCCGAATGACGGTGAACCGGTTTGACTAGATACACTTGCTGACATGGCAAGGAGCCGATCTCAGTGGCATTCGTGCTGTGCGTTTCGTTGTACCTGCCTTCCCTTTTAGCCTTCACCCACCTACGATCTCAGTTCGTAGAGTAAACCATAATTTTTTCTTTTTGCCTAGTGGCCGGATGGTAGCTTACCGGAATGATGCCAATCCGTTGCTGGTAACTCAGCTGGCATGCCACTGTTGTACTTATTTTCCTTAACTTTAGGTATTCCGGCACAGTAACTGAGGAGTTTTCCGCATGTAAGTAATGTGGATAATGATGCTGACCCAACAAACGATACGATAGCGTCGATAAAAATCGTACAAACGTGCTGTGCAGCGGATTGCATATTACTTTAGTGGTAGTGCATAAAACAAGGGAAGTGACAAAGTTATGCCCAGGAAAGAGATTCGGATGCCTTGCGTCCTACGGTACCAAGAGTTTATCCAGCCTTCTGCTTACCTGAAGAGTCTCGGTATTAAGGAATGGCTTGACTCGCGTTGATATGCATGAGCTCAGTTTTAAATTTCCAATTGGTATGCCGGGTTCGTTGTATGCAAATATGCGTAGCTCCTCCGCAAAACTTCTGACTGCATCAAGTTACCTGAGTCAAAGCTTGTCGAATTTCAGCACATTGTATCTAATCTGCCTTTTCAGGTGCAGCGCGCCTCAGGTACTTGGCGACGATATAAAAATTGCATCGCAAGGAAGCAACGTAATATTTTAACACAAGTATTATATTTCAGGCCAGCCTTGACGTACGTTATGCAATGCCCACTCCAACACTTGCTATCTTAAATGGTTTGCATCAAGCCTGCGCTGGTATGTTGATTTCTTCTCTCACTGCAAATACATGTTTACCTACTTCTTTGGCTGGCTAGCCGAACAACCTCCTCGTGGTGCCAGCTGGGTGGTTCGGGTTTGACCCGTTCCAGCAAATAGTTCGGCGGCAGTGTTCCAGGAGGTGGTGGGTTTTCGCCTGGCAAGCTTTCTCCCTATAATAAGCCACAAATGTCTGCTTAACAACACTGTGACGTGGCCGTCGTGCCTCGCCACAAAATAAAGTCACTGCCCCTTGGGTATCCGAATAATCTTTTCCAACGCACGGACATCCATCTTCTACTCAAGCATTGCCGACGATATGAGAGTGAAAATTAGAGCAGCACAGTTACAAACAGGAACCTCACAGTTACACACACACACACAGCTACATAATTACATACCGCCTACATAAACATACGCTGGTACGGCAAACATAATGTATTCTTGCACATTCTTGACGGCGCATTGTTGTCATAATGATCATGCCTGTAAAGGCATGCCTCGCCTTGCCGAGAAAAAAACTTTATTCATTTATTTATTTATATCCAGGGCTAGGGCGAGACATTGTATGTCTTCCCATTATACATTCTCTTGGAATGTCTGTATCACTTACCTTGGCTGGCTTGTTGCTCCATTCTGGGACCCTGTGGGTTACACTTGCGACCAAGCGCATTATTGTAATGGCTACATCTGGCCACTGGTAGTCTTTCCTAGCGCCACCGCCTGTCGGTGGTTTTAAATTCGGCACCTCTTGTTAGAAGATGCTAGTGGTCGTAGGCTCCCTGCACATGCCAGAACCTGTTTCTTGTTAGGAGTCACTCCGTATCTCATTAATCTTTATTCCTTTAAAATATCTGCATCCAATCTTTCCGCTGCCTTACCGCCAATTGACATTTCGTGCTCTATCGCGGCCTCCTAGTTATTATTCACTTTCTGCTTCTGCGCTCCCTGTCGTTTTAGGCTGGCTACTTGCTGTTCATGCACGTTGCAATCACCACCAGTCTTCTAACGCTCTTTGCTCTCTCCCCACGCAATTTTTGCCTCATACTACATTGATACTCCGTGGATTATTTATTGGTACAACGCTGTTGTCTCTACGCCGGCGTTAGCAACCTACTCGTACGGCTAATGATTCAATAGGACATTCAGAATACACTTTCAGCATAATCATGGTTGCACAATGTACATGCTTTGTTCTTAACTCCAAACGTTGTAAAAAAAGATTTCAACAATGTTTAACATCACGCCTGTTCTTGCGGTCTTCTCTCGGTTGTCCCGCGCTTTCCCTTTACTCCGAGGTCCGGAACTTTTTGGAGTTCTGAGATTGGACTGAGGTACGGGTTTCGCCCAAGACGGACGTAACAACCGACAAGACCTACATGGAGCACGGTTTACATCGAAGGGACTTAACTACAATCACCACCACCGTTGCACAGTATGGACAGCTGGACGCATCTTTACACTCCCATAACTAATACATCTGAACAATCCAGGTAGCGGAAATTTTGAACGCCTGTTCACCTGGAATCAAAACAAGATGAGTATTCGCAATGTTCCCATCCTTAGCCGGCCTTAACAATTATGGCGGCCCTGAGCAAATAAACTGTCCAACCAACAGAGCAAATAAGAAGCCATTTGGCTGCGAATAATCGAATAGAAAATCAGTCGACAAGCGGCTTTGCCAGTTATGCATAAAAGTTCAAAATGCTGTACGGCAGAGTTTCAGGACGTGGTGGGTTTACGCCTGGCAAGCTTTCTCCCTATAAAAAGCCACAAATATCTGTACAACAACACTGCGACCTGGCAGATGTGACTCGCGACCAAATGAAGTCACTGCTCGCAACTACATAATGGCAAGCTGACTAGACTCATATTTCAACTTCTTCCCGACACTGCAAGACAGGCAGGCCCGCAATGTGAGAGAAATTATTTATTGGTGAGAAAGAGTTTAAAATTGCATTTTGCTAGTCAGGAGGCAGTCAAAGAGGAAGATAGGGCAGGGCACTGAGCGCTTGCTCTCCGGTTAAAGAAGAAGAAGAAGACACCGCCATAAGGAGAGGACAGATTCTAGTGAACACGTTTACGGATAAGAAATGCGACAGTTAATGTGGCTATCGAGGTAATGGTGACAGAGCGTTCAGTCTTCCGAGCAGAGCCGGCAGCGTCACAGAAGTCGGAGAGAAGGAGACCGAGCAGATGAGGCTGGATTGGTCGGCTCATTGTGATTGAGTCTTATAGTTCATTTGGGAAGGTAAGTGGAGTCAGTTGGATTGGACTGGTCAGAGATAGATGTGGTTATATTAACATAGGGCGAACAAGTCCAGCAGGTTCTCTAGTTGAGGAAGACACGGCTGTGGATCGGCCGGGGCTAGACTTCTATCATCCCGGTAGCCCGCTAGTAGATTGAAAGCATAATGAGTAATAGGCCTTCGGTAGCGGTACTCGTCTTGCCGGATTCGCAAGATGCTATAGCGCCTCGGCAACTGTTAATACATGCGGGTGATCCGTCGCTCGAATACCCACCGAGCAACTTACCATGTAACCTGTGCGGAATGTGGCGACGGGTAAGTCGTCTGTCTTATATGTTTTGGCACAGATGGAACAGGAAATATCTAGTAACACTGCAGAATAGGCAGAAATGGTTAACTGAAATCCGAGAACTTAGGTAGGGCGATTAAGTTTAGTTGGTGTTTTATGCACATGAAAAGCTCTGTGGAGGAATTTAGCAAGGGCGAATGTCAATTAGTTTGACAAGCACTGGTGAGGACAATCCAAGGGATATTGAGAAGAAACCTCAGACAGCTGTGCCTACTAGATGCGTACCATGAAGTAGAGAATGGTGACGTGGAAGCCATCGTCTACAATACGAAGCTGCCGAAGCGTGGAAAATCCCAAAAGGAACTTGGCCTATCCCCAACCTTGATTGCTTACCTGAGTGCACGGTACCTTTATTCCGCAATTACTCTGCTCATTCAACATTGTTTTACGCTTTGTGCTACCAGCAGTTACCAAAAGGTATATTTATTTCTCTCACTTGACCACTGACATATGCACATCTGTGAGTATTACGCGGTAACTCCTCTTTCTGACGTGCTATACTGTCGTGTCTTTAGGTTAAGATTGTCGAGAAGACAAGTGTTTGTATGGACACCACTGACGCATTTTGATTATAGACATTATTCTTTTTGGTTGATATGACATCCAAGGGCGTGGACTGTGGTAAACGTGTCACCTCAAGTTCAAAGGCCGTCCAATGTGCACTGTGCGACAGATGGATGCCTATAGTTTGCTGTAACATTGATAATGATCTTTAACAATATCTCCAGCGCACTACCTTTAAAGGCATCAACTTTCATTGCGATTCGTGTTTAACATTGGTCAGCGACAAGCAACTTCTGACGAACCCCCACAAGGTGCATACCGCTTCCGCGCAAGCCGCCTCTCACTCGGACAGCGAGACATCTATCTCCTCAATGTGTCTGCCCTAGTCTAGGCATCCTACACCGAAAGGGAACAGAAGTCGGGCGTCCTTTACCACGTTGGACTTAACACCTTTGCCCACTGAGCACGGGAATGGGCTGACGCATAAGCTGGAGTCCTAAGCCGCAGTCGCCAGCACTAGAAACTTAGAAAAAACGAGGACAAACATAGCTGAGAACAGGGCCTCGAAGCAGATCACACGACCCAAGATAAAATCAATCCCCAAAATCTTGGCTCTAAAGCAGCTCTTAACTAGAGTAGCGCAGCTTGAGGAACTTCTCAGGGAAAATAAATGCCCACCAAAGCCAGCATCACCGTAACGAGACAAGCCACCTGCTCGGAACCGCTGCCTGATAAGCACCAACATCCCAGAGTCCAAACTAGAGACCCCAGCTGAAAGGATGCTCGACGACCAAGCCTTCCTTATACGCATGATCTCCACGTCTTTTCAGGAGCCGAACTTCAACAGCTTCAACCACCTGCACTGGACTCCGAAGGCGACTACGCAGCCGTTGGAAACAAATTGGCGTTACGTGACTGCGAATATCCGTGAGTGTAATCAGTCAGGTACGATGTTGCCAAG
The DNA here is from genome assembly GCA_944474145.2 of Dicrocoelium dendriticum. NCBI lineage: Eukaryota > Metazoa > Platyhelminthes > Trematoda > Plagiorchiida > Dicrocoeliidae > Dicrocoelium > Dicrocoelium dendriticum. The sequence continues at coordinate 46,261 of CALYDF020000127.1, forward strand.
GTTATATGATCAGCCGGCAGGGTTCCAGGACGTGGTGAGTCTTCGTCTGGCACGCCTTTTCCCTACAAAAAGCCACAAATGTCTGTTTAACAACACTGCGACGTGGCGGATGTGACTCGCCACTCAATAACGTCACCGCCCCTATCACATTGGCTCGTTGATTGACACCGCCTTTACAAGTTATGCGCATATATCGGCTCTCGCACGAACACACCTACATATCTGGTTAGTGACATGCCACTATTCTTAATTATTTTTCACCCGTTTCCTCGTACTTCACTCACTGACCTACATTGCTTGCGGCACCTCATCGGACTAGTTCCTCATCAACATACCATATAAGTGATCTGAATACTATCTTTACCTCTCACATTCTGTGTAAATAGACTTCACACAATCTTTGGGCCCCATGGGCCCACACTACTGTCTCCAACTGAACTACACCCACTGTTGGTGCTGCTTATTCCGCTATCATGTATCATAATGCAATATGCTGATCATGCCCAAAAGGCGTGCCTTGCTTTGTCGAGAATAAAATATTTATTTATTTACTTATAGGAATATACCTAAGCGCTGCATTTTGCCTTGGCAGAAAATAAGAGGACCTAGTCAAGTTTCGTCCTCTGAAAATCGTCTGTCAAGGTGAAGTAGAATGCCAACGCATCCTGAGACGGACCCTACGCCTCAAGGGTGAAACCCTCCACGTTCTGAACAAACTCTACCCGAAGGACCGAGTCCGCATGTAGCAAACTGTCGGCGATCTGCCAACCCGACGCGCAAGTGGAAAACCAGAGCCACACATGGTAGATTTGCGTTTAGTCAGAAGAACTCAGGGAGCTCGATGGAGGCAAATTCTCCTTCTTCAAGGACCTCAAAAATAAAGAACGGACTACGGGTAATACACGTGCATGTGCGCAGTCTCAGAAACTAGCTAGAGAAGATTCTACTCCTTATCTCTGAACAGCAACCGGACCTAATGGCGTTCACCGAAACCTGGCTGCCATCTGATATATCTGACTCTGTGGTTCATGTTTCACGATTTCAGCTTTCACGATGCGCTTGCCTTGCTGGGAGAACTGCAGGCGGAGTAATACTCTAAACAAAATTCAACCTTAAAGCCCCCACTGTGGAACTCGATTATGACAAGGACGTAATGTGGGAAACGCCCTGGTGTCGAATATATGACGGATACCAATCGCTGATTTACGGCCTGGTCTACAGCGCCCCAGCAGCCCCTGGCTCCCACATATTACATTCCGCGCGAACACAGCAACTAAACGAACTGTATGCTTATGTATGACATTAACGCCCCTGACATACTCTAAGTCCCTCTTTACAATGACTGCTCATCTGACTTCTATGAAATCGACCTCCCTGATACCGTTCATGAGGGCAACCTGACACAGCATGTATTGACACCAACGCGGATAGTCCCTGGTCAGACACCAAACATTCTCGACCCGGTTCTCACTTCGGCCCCATCAGATACCCCAGATCTAACGAGCCTTTAACCGCTTAAGAAGAGCGATCACTGTATAGTCCCCTTTTCGCGAACACGACGCTCACAATCCACGAGCAGGGGACACTGCACGGAAATTTCGAGGGCACTGACCAGCCCAGATAAGGAACTACGGCAAGTAACATAGACTGGAATATTCCACAATCCTTTGAGCTTGATGGAGCTTGGGAACGTCTGCTAACTATAATGATGCGGCTCGTTGCACGGTTTGTACGAAACTGCAAGGGCAGACCACCATCCATAAGACCCCATGGATGGATAAAGAAGTATGATTCCTACCGAAAAGGTGACGAAAACTATGGGATTATTTCAAGCGCACATGACTGACCTGAAGCTACTTAGAGTACAAAATTGTCAGAAACCTATGCGCGCTGAGAAACCGAGACAAAGGACTACAATAGGAGCATGGACTGGCCATGCAATACCAAAACTGTTACAAGAAACCTTTTGCCTACTTAAAGCGAAATGCAAAAACCGGTAGCGGAATCCCCGCTCTGTTCTCTTCTAAGGAATGTACCGTTCTCTACGGCGATGATGAAAAAGCAAACCTATTGGCTGCGCAATATTCTTCGGGCTACTCAGTGGAGTCACCACTGCCAAACAACTGTTTGCCTGCCCATTACTTCCCTATGGATCAAGTTGAAATTAACCCGGAAGTGGTCACTCAGCTAATCCTCGAACTGGACCCGAGCTCCTCCCCAGGCCCGGACGGATTGCATCCCAGCTCCCTTACAACGGTAGCTGAGTACGTTGCTGTCCCACTCTGCTAAGTATTTCGGCAGTCCCTCGAAGTCGGCTGCCTACCCACAAACTGGAAAGCAGGTACCGTCCTGCCCAGATACAAGGGGTAAACCAACAAGCCACAGCCAACTACCGACCAATATGTCTGACCCCAGTCGTGTGCAAAACCATGGAACGAATAGTCAAGTGCGCCTTCCAGCTACGCCGTGCGAATCATAACCTCATCTCACCTGCTCAACATGGGGGCACGCTCATGCATCGCTAACACAATCATCGCCAGGGAAACATGGGCAGAGGCCATAGTTGCCCGAAAACGGGTTGATGTAATATTCATTGACTTCAGCAAAGCATTTGATAAGGTTCCACACCTACGCCTGCTACATAAACTCCAGGAAATTAGCATTACGGGAAATCTTTTCTCCTGGTTTGCAGATTTCTTAAGAGGTAGGTCAATGCAAGTACAAGTGAGCCAAACCCTCTCCGCTTCAGTGCATAAGACTAGTGACATTCTCCAAGGATCTGTGCTTGTATCGGAGCTCTTCAAACCGTACATTAACCATCTGCCTACTGAACTTCGAACCGACTGTTTGATCTACGCCGATGACCTCAACCAGGGTCAATCGTAGCCCGCATTGAGGATGGGGTCAGATTAAAAGGGGCTCTAGACCAGCTACATAAACGGTCCATCAAGTGGGAACTGCCAGTAAACTAAGATAAATGCGCTGTTCTTCCAATGGGTACCACAGAACCGTACTGTGCATACCGCATTTGTGGGTTTCTTCTTAGGAATACCAATCAAGTTAGGGATTTCTGGGTTATCGTGACTCCTGACCTTAGAATGACGCAGGACACGTTGAAGATTGTGGCCACTGAAAGGAGACTGGTGTATGCCTTAAGAAGATCATTTGCTCGAATGACTCCTGAGTTTCTTCAACCTTGGTTCACTTCGTTCGTCCGTCTAGTCTCAGATTATGGCATTCCAGCTAGCTGTCCGCTTTCGAAGTTTGAATGCGCTCTGATGGAAAAGGTTCGGAGACTGCATCGGAAGCTCTTCTGGGGCTTCGTGGTCTTCCGTACACCGTTCGACTCCAGCAGCTAAGTCTGTTCTCCCTCGAGCTCCGCCGACTCCAAAGTTATCCCATTTACACTAAGCGCATCCTTCGAGGATAACTTAGGAGTTAGTTATAGCAAATCCGCCGGCCCAACAAGGACTGTTCCACACGAGGTCACACATGGAACCTGTTTAAGCAAATAAGACAGAATTCACATGGACGTCAACATCTCCACTAGATTGGTGAATAACGGACACAGCCCACCAGAAGAAATTGCAGAAGCTCCATCCGAGGAAAGCCTCAAGCAAATGATAGACAAACATTTGCTGAGAATGCTGGAATTTTATGGCTGTCATTGCAATTGCGACGAACCCTAGAGGAAGGTCGTAATGCAATGCCCTGCATCAAACCCCATATAATACGGAATAGATGGGGCTGACAATGAAATTCCCTCCTGCTTTTTACAACTCAATGAACTCAATGTACTTACTGAACACGGATTGCTTTTCTTCTAGCAAAAAAATCTCAAACAATACTGGTCCTTAATAGAAACTTTAATCCGAGGGAACATCACTTCAATATCGGACGCAGCGTCGAACTCTTGGAAACTTAACCGCACAAAGCAACCCTACTAGATTGTGAGACATATCGGGCGCAGGTAGAAGTTGTTGATTGACGGTAGATCCACGGTACGTAACTTGACAAGCGGAGACCTTTTGAACATTATCGAGGTTAGGTGGATGCGAGACGGAATATTGGAGTAAGTACCAGGTTTTCCCTTTAATCTTATGTTCCTTTAATGGTGGAACTTCGACCAATCCTTTAAATATTTGCTACTCCACTGCTTTTGTGTATCTGCGGCGCAGCGCGAAATAATTTGACAAAATTTTCTTCAACATTACAAGCCTCATATGTGCGAACTACCGGTTAGTTAGCAACCGAATTCTCCCGACTTGTCATAGTAACGCAAACTTGTAGTGGGCGCCAACATTTCTTTTAGATGTTTCCATTAGTTTTTACGCGCGTCCGTCATTCACAGACATGGCTAGCTGTGGACAATATAGCCCGTCAAATTGCTTTTCATACATTGCTTTAGTAGTCGATGAAGATCAGTGGAACCGTAGGGAAGGGAGTGGATCCTCCTTGTTTGAGCAACTATCAATGATGTGCTTTGATCCCTAATAGCCTCGTGCTGTTCATTCTGTCCCAGTACGGTCCAGCCCAACATCGTTTTATCGACATGCAGATCATCAGGCTCCCGCGTCTCTTATTTAATACTCAGTGAAGGTATTATTTATCACTTGCATTCAAATGTTCAACCATTCCTTCCAGCTTCAGTAACCGTAGAGCGGTAAGGTGGGACCATCTGTAGAAATCGTTGTTCCTATTTCCCTTTTCAAGCTTTTTAGGCAGAAGACCGACTGACCTAACTGAATCTAACTGGAGAGCTTCACCGAGGTAGCTTGAACGGTTATACTAACCAACTGGGGCTCCACCTAGCATCACACAAGCGGTGTTGTGTTGTCAAGTACCCTGGAACCCCGATAGCTTGTGATACTGTTAACTCAATGAGTAACGTATCCGATCCATTATCTATTAAGGCTAATGTTCGAATATTGCTAGCTGGACCAGAAACAAGCACAGTCAACATACCAAGTGATACAAGAGATTTTCGATGTGAATGGGAGCAAAACTGGATCCTTCAGTGCTTGGTGCTCCGAAGTTGCTCCAATCCGCGTGGAGTAGCGGTGGTTCAACCGCTTACAATTGTTAGCCCCATAACAACTTGTTGATCGACAAGTTGGTAGGTCATGATTCGGTTTGTGATGGCTTTGATACAGTCGCTTTGCGCGACATACTTCAAAACGTTCTTGGTGTTTAGGCTCTGGAAATCATTTCACTAAACTAAATCGTGACGTCCTTCACAAAAATTATGTTGGGAAACGCGGCTTTGAGGAAGCCGCAGTGTTTAGGAAAGCGGAATATCTTTGTGGGTTAAAAGTTCTGCATTTATCGGTGATGGCACCAATAATAATGATAATAATAATAATACATATAATGTAGCAGCTTTATGCTGTAACTGCGGTTCGCTGGTGCGCGACCACCACCAGTCGCACGCGCGATGCGTATACCGCGGCAGCCGCTTACCCCCTCGCTGATTCGAACAGGTGGTTGCAAACCAAAACGGCAGACCACTGGACCACCGCCAGGCAAGCGCGCGTGGCAAATGTCAAGCCAGAATGGAAGACAGTCGCTAATTTTAATCGCGAAATCTCATAAACCAAAGATTTTCACAAATTTTCTGTGCAGATAACCTGACCACTTGAATTTCGTATGGTAGGGCAGCCTCCTGAGGATAGAGCTGATTGCTACGGACGCCTTCAAATCAAAATCATGCGTAAATTGATTTAAACGCCAAGTAGCATGAACCCGGCTCCACAACTAAACGAGACAGCCACGAAATCATTGGGCCTGATCTTAAGGCAATCAGTCAGAGCATTGCTGGGAGGCATAACAAGGATGTGGGGCTGTCTGAAGCGTCTGAGCAAAATGTTCATTGCTTCTTCGAAACCTTCACCAGGGTCGAGTATTAAGCAATTACCGCTAGCTTCTTTAGATTCACCATAACTGTACGGTTTCAACTTTGACTGCCTGTTCTTTAGATCGGAAGTAGTTCAGGAAACCTTGGTTCCGCGGCACCATATAAATAGCCAAAAGCAAGTAGGATCTCCATGAAAAATAATCAGTTCGCATTTGTGAAGACAGGATGACGTGCTGGGTCAAAAAGCCACTATATTTGTGCTCCGAAAACAACTTATGTTAAGCTTGCAGGCCGGAGTAAAAAGCCCATGAATTAAGATCGAAATCGGGCAAAACTTTTTGCCGTGGAACAGAGCATTGAGCTACGGAAAGAACGCGTGGACCCCTAGTAACCGGCTACAAAAACACGAGTAGATGGCAATTATAGGCGCGCGTTCACAATCATCGGTCGGAATAAACCGCGATCGTTCACTAACCTGCGCAACCGACGCGAATTCTGGTTTGCTGTATGTAGCGATTGTAAATACTTTGCTTATTTTTCATCATCACGTTTACCTATTTCGCTGCAGTTGTTGTACAGCTTTGTGTTATCAACTATACACACATACCCTTGGTCTCGAGCTCCCCTTCAGTTGTTCTACCTTGGTTGCCACTGGATTGTTTTGATTGTGCTTTACGCTGACTGCTCTAATCACGATCGGACTCTACGTACATGCACACTTCATCACACCTAGCGATTTACGATCTTCCGACGCTTAGGCGCAGCAGCATATTTTATAGGTGAGTTAAACCTCTCTGACTGAGTATTCACCATTACCGGTTCCTCCATAAGAAGACCTTAAAGTCAACCGTCTTCGCATGCAGCATACGCATGCTCGTTTAAGCCGACTCTAGCGGAGAAATACCGCATTCAACTATTCGAGTCGTCTCACCGTTAGTGGCGTCAATATCGTCAAGAGAATCCCAGCAGACATGAGTGAACTTATCAACTTATATACCAAAGGCACGAAGCCTAAATTATGTACATCGTACGAAAACAGAACTAGGAACTAGGAGGAAATAAACCTAGCCATAAGGCACGGTCTGCGCAGAAGGATAACATAGATTATCCTGTAACCGTGGTTTTGGAAGGCATAGTAAATACAGTGCATAATTAAGGAATAGATTTACGCAATCGTAGTGCAAGTGGGCAGAAACCGTCAAGCGCGCGGTGGTGTGCAAGTATCTGAGCACTATCGCAGTAACAGAGTAATATGCATGAACTTGAGACGGCAAGGATATGTCAGTGATCAAGTGAAAGAAATAAATATACCATATAATAACCGATTGTAGCACAAAGCGTAAAGCAATGTTATATGAGCGGAGTAATTAAGGAATAGAGATACCTTGTCCTCAAGTAAGCAAAGCAGGTTGTGAATACACCTAAGTGCTTTCTAACGTTACGGCGTACTTGCACGTTTCTTCACCTGTCCGTGTTACACGGAATAACATTTAACATCGATTGTTCAAAGGCGCAGTCTAGTTCTCCTTGCGCAATATCTTTTCCTGACAGTTAGTTGCCCGTCATACTTTGATGTCATCGGCAAAAACAGGAACTTTGACTTCTTGATACTCGCGTGGACATTAATGAAGCGCAAACGTAACCGCGGCCCCAACGCCGACATTTTTAGATCATAGCCCCCATTAAATGGAGCAGAAGTTGGAGCTCGCATGTTACCTCAAGGCGCGCAGAAATTGGAAGTTTCCATTACACCCATGGACAGGGTTGCTAACTTCTATTGCTTTCAGCCTTTGGGGAAGTATTTGGTGATAAAAGCGATCGTATGCTTCGCTTAGATAACGCAGTACCGGCCCCGCAGGGCTATCTCTCTCTAACTGCCACAAACAAACAGTAAGTCTGTAGTACATGACCGATGCGGACGGAATTCGCTTTGCGCTATTGTTCTAATTTTAGACCTTACAAATCATCCTTGTACAGTTTCAACTAGGATCGATTCCGTCACCTTTAGGAGCACAGAGATAAAGTTCACTGAGCGAAGATTGTCGGGCTCTGAACGGCTGTCAATTTTGAAAGACGGGGTAAAGATACCTTGTTTCACATGCCATGGACCTGCTTCTTGTGTCCAGGCATCTTCGGAAATACCTTGCTGGTCCTTCAGTTATCCGCCTAGCTGTCACCTGCAGCCCGTGTGGGAAATGTTCCCACACCGGGGAAACTATGGGTATGCATGGAGGACAGCTTCCTCAAAGAGTTCGCTGTACTAAGGTTGATGTGTATAAAGATTGGTAGCTGGGAGCATGGGACAAGCATGTTAAAAATACTCTCAGCACGTAACAGGTACCCCGCATCCTTCGTCTTTGGCACATCCATTCGCTGTAATTATTAGGGATGACCACGTTTTACCTTTGGTAGGCTGTTCACCTAGCTGTACATAAGATTTTTATTTACACAAAACCTTTCCGCTAGACCTTGTTGGTGTAGTAATTTGTCCTAGTGCACGAGTGCGGTACAGTGATTCCGATGCACAACTTATTTACTCCAGTTATCAGGACCAGGGTTAGCTCTATGCAGATGGCACGCAGCGTCACTTTCTGTCATGTGTTTTTGGATCCTACACCCAAAGTATTGGCTTTATGACAGATGCAGATTTAAGCAGTTCATAGAGCGTGACAGTAAAAGCTGACAGAGCACTTTAAATGTAGTCGCATAAATACTGGCAGTTGACATCACTCTAGGTTCCGCCAGTATGTCATAGTATGTGAATGTGCATAACAAGTTATTATGCAGTTGTGGATACTCTGCATAAGGAACGAAGTCTTAACTTATGGATACGTGGACTCCCAAACACCGTGGTCTCCCCAGCCTTGGCTTCTCATACATGCGCTATTTGTTCGTGATGATTAAATCGAGCTCGGATAATTCATTTGCGTTTGTGAATCGGGTGGGCAAACTGACATGATTAAGGCACAGAACGCTTGCAATATACATATGTAAGTCGGCTTTAGTTTGCTCTTTGGGGATGAGGGAACTTCCAAATGAAGTATATTGAAGTCGCCTGAGATGGCCGTATTGTCCTCGTAGGTCACAACCCAAGCGTGATGCCAAGTGTGCGTCGGTCTCTGGGGTGGAACCTGGAGGACGATATAACATGGGCAGAAGGCGAGTGCTGTTGCACCTCAGTCACAGGCTGCATCAGGCTGAGTCTAAAGTCAGCGCTGCCGAATCGGCCACCGGTTTGAATTGCAGGTCATTGCGGTAGTAAAAATACCCCCGTCTTTGTTGGATAGGTCGTATGGGAGACTTCGGCAGCGAAATTTGTTGAGTGGCACCAAGGTACCATGAACAGTACCATGATAGTACCCAAAAATTAAAAATACATATTCCTCATGGTCATGGTGATTTTTCCTAATTACGTAATTTGACTAAGACTGCAGTTCAAACATTGTACTAATTCGTGAAGTTATTTTGATTAATTAAAGCTAACTTTTATTTCAGCTTTACACAACCTGAACTTAGATAGTGGCAAGCACTCAAACCCTTCGCCATGCTGTGTGACTTGTACAAACTTTACTGAAAAACGTATTCAGCTGTCCACTGCCCCTTTTACATTGGGCAATGAAATAATCGAAACTTTGGTTTGACAGACTTTGTCCAATGCCACATAAAATGATGGGTCGGATTAACCCAAATAGTCACCCAAGTAACAAAAGTTTTCAAACACCTTGGTTCAGAGGTAAACATTTGTTTCCATTGATTGCACATCAAAACTTTGAGACACATAGAAGTAAGAGCAGTGGAAGTGCAGCTGATCGACTCAAGTTAACTGAAGCAAAGCTCAAAATTGAACCGACAAGTGGCTTAATTTAGACTATTTAAACTGAAGCAAAAGTATGCATAAGTATGCAAAAGTTTCAACACTTATAATTGCTACTACGATAAACTAAAATTCAATGACCATTCAATTGACCATTTTCCTAGATTCTGACGGCTTTTGGACTGTAGAATCATGAACGCTTTAGCGTAATCACTCTTACGAACTACTCCTCGTATTGCCGTCAGCATTCATTCGCTCCTAGCCGATTCCTTGGAATTCCTTTTCCTCTTGGAACGTTGCTCTACCTATCTTGCTCCCGTATTCGGTCTCAACCTAGTCTTCCTCAGTTGCACCTAAGATGCCTCTCGCATTCGGACTTCTGCCATCATCCTCGGTTTACCTGTTTCTCTAAAACCATCGCATCATGCGCTTAACTTTTGTTAAAACGCTTTGTTATATCGGTCTTTTGACCCTGCGCGTGCAGAACCTTCTTCCCACGTAGTAGCTGTAGTCTGAGTCACACCAGCGACGTAATGTATAGAAAGCGCTTGCGAAGTATGTATACTAAACAAAATTACATAAGGTTGAATGTATCATAGGCACCGGTGAGCGAAACTAGTCTGTGTTAGTGCTTCTTGATTCATTGCTGTCTCTGTTTGGCCACCTCTTGTCCGTTGCCCGTTTTTCCTGAAATTCCCACAGGTACAGCCGCCAAAACAAGAAGGTTTATCCACTGGAACTGGCCGACCCATCCTCAAAACGCATGGTCCATTCTCCAGGAAATGAAAAGCCCACACACTGGTCCAAATGGAGCCAATTCCGCCATTCCGGAGGCGCTACCTTCACGGGGTCTAAACAAATGGGTTTAGCTCGCCTCGTACTCAGAGAACAATTTACTCACCTGGAATAATATATGTACATGGATCCCCCGTTCCACAACCGAAGACAAACAACTCTGGCGTGATTACCTTCACTGCCTCAAACATTCCTATTCGCCAGTCACCTGGAGCTATAATGATGTCATTTAACGGAGAGCATTGCGCACGTATACGTGGCTATTCCGATGGTCTTCCATGGAATTTTCACTTGGCTCTGGAAACAGTTACACTTACTTACATCTGCAAGAATCCCAAATCCAATTTGCAGAAAATGGCGTTTTTACCCATCAAGGACATATTCAGCCACAAGAAACGACTTCACTCACCGACCTCATGACTAGTCCGGCGTGGATAGCTGGACACGGTTTGCGAGCCGAGCAAGAATATAATAGAGGAACCGGCCTCTATTAACAATGTGTTTACTCACCTGCATCATTATCATTCGACTCTTCGAATCTTGCATCATTGACGGTCCCCAACGACTGCTGCCGTATCAGTTCTAAGCCATTCGGCCAACCAACGAAGAATTTTGGCTGTCAACCGACTGCGAATAATAGAATGCAAAATCGGTCTATACGATGCAGAACCGACTCTCACTACTGTTTAACGAAAGCTACGGCAGTGTTCCAGGACGTGGTGGGTTTTCGCCTGGCAAGCGTTCTCCCTAGAATTAAGCCACAAATGTCCGCTTAACAGCACTGCAACGTGGCTGATGTGACTCGCCACACAATAAAGTCACAGCTAAGCATTTCACACTGACGCAGTCCTCAGCCTTCTACATCGAACCTGTGCAACTACTTCTGCTATGAAGAACGGTTTGTTGGAGCACAGAACATCCCTATCTCGTGATGGTTATTGGTTGCAACAAATCCTTTTTTAGGCTCCTGTGCTCACGGATCACTACCTGGCGAAATTACCCCAAACTTGTGTTTTGACGGATTTTTGCGCGCCACAGCGCCATAATGTCCCTGGGTCTGACTGTTACCTGACAGTATGCTCACTCATACAGACAACATCTTTTCTTTTATAACTTTCATTAAAACTAAATGTTTTAACATTCCACAGAAGCTATGCTTGTATGCATATTTGATCACGACTTTACAGGTGTGTCTCGTTTTACCGAGAATATACCATTTATTTATTTATTTATTTATGAAAATTTATTTCACGTTACACATCATAGTGGACAGGTATGAGAGAAAGGAACCGTTGGAACTCAAGGTAACCAGTAATAAGAGACCGCTTCATGGGTGGCCGAACAACGACCGAAAAGATTTGGGTATCATTATCACCGATCATTGCGGACATTCGGATAAAGACTACCGTTAATGACATTGTGAACGCCCTTTTCAACACGACATAAAAACTTCAGAATGTTAATTGTCTTCCTTTCTTTCGAAGTCGACATCATTTGTTTACGAAGTGTTTACATTTTTCCAGCAGTAGTGTCAAAGCGATTGCGAGCTTTTAACTGAATTAGAGCTTCTGTTACCGGGGAGGTTTTTCCAAAGTTGCATATGAGCGTGTTCTCACAGTAGCAATATTACTATCTGTCTCACTACATGGCACAGATATATAACTTTCACTATCATCTGAGTGGAAAATGGAATTAACCACCTGCAATTAAAGGTATTTTAGCGATCGTATTGATTGGACTATAAAGTTATCCGCAGATTTTTTAACTAATAGCAGAGCTGTGTATAACTTAGAGCCGACTGCCATGGTATGTTAAATGTTTGGAAAAAATTTATAGTCTTCAACGTATTCCTGCACGTCCGTTTTGACATGTGAGCGGATTCGGGTCGAGTTTCATAAAAAATAAATACAACCAAAGGCTCCTGATAAACCTGGTTTACCGTGGCTTTTTAAAAGCATTCCATAAAGTGACGCAGTTAGTTCATCTTTAAGACCACAGTGACTGTAAGATCACTAAATTCGCTCCTCTTTTTCTGAAGTTAAGGGGAAAAGCTTTCAAAGCGAAAATTGTTGGCGGACTATTCGAGCAACTGTGGGTGTTCCATAGTGCTTCCCAACCATCTTTACCGGCTAGCTAGCCATTTTCAAACCTACACACATTATTGTGCACAGCGAATTAATAAATTAACGATTGTTTAAGTATGCAACCGTCAAATCTGCACGCATTCCGGCAGATGGCTTATTGAGTGCGTGTATACATGACGAATTTCCATCTATACCTTTGTTGGGCGGAGCCTGGGATACTAGTCGGTAAGCAATGACACGTAAGACGTGTCAAATACGACAGTATAGAAGTCGGAGGCAACTGAACCCAACGTATATTGTACAGGCTACAAGAATAGGAAGCGAATCAGACAGAGCGAGAAACGTGCAGCGAGGAACTCACCAAAACGGTTTGTGACAACGGATGTGCAGTCAGTTAAACAAATGGACGTTTCGAAGGTTAAAACAACCATAAAATCCAATGTTACAGAGTACTGAAAGAGCATGTTTTCCGGTGCACTACAAGGGCCTCCCCTAGAAGGCTGAAGGATGGAAGCCTTCGATGGAGCTGTTAGTGGGGGAACGGAAGGTGAGGGTGGATGCGAATGTTTGCAGGGGCTTGAGAAGGGCTTCCAAAGTGGGTTGTGTAGCAGATTTCGCTGGGTCCAGGCTTTTGTTAGTTTTATTTATGACGATCGTGTGGACCAGAGTGCATCATCGGTGGGCCGTCGGGGCGGGCTGGTCGGACTGCAAAAAAACTGGCTAGTCCAGAAAAAAGGCCGACAGGACCTTCCCTTTGCTGCAGACCCGACGATGCGCTTGGGAGGTGTCACTCCCCCCACCGCACTTTAGTCCACGGTCCTCGTCCCACGAAGAAATCCAGGCGTCCTCGTCCCACGAAGAAATGCGGCGTCCTCGTCGGCAATGCCTAGGCGGCGTTCAGGGACCAATCGGTTCGTGGGTGTCTGCGGTCGAGGGCGAGGAATGGGGGCTGTGGGACGGCTGGCGAGTCACTCCAGGGTTGCGTTGAGCCGGTTGGCGAGTCACTCGAGGGTTGCCTGGGCAGTTCCGGCGGTTGAGTTTCTGGAAGGTAGAACTCAGAGGGGGTTGGCAAGGGTCTGGGAAGTGGCTTGACGCCGGAGAGGGAACATGGCATGTATGATAAAAGCAAATACGCTTTTTAGGTTTTTCAAAATGTTTTGGGTTTTTTTGTCGATTTTGCAAAACGTTTGTGGGTGAGACGCAGGATAACCATTAAAGACGAAAAAGGCGTGTTAATGGAAATAGCAAACGCTTACAAAATTGGAAAAACGGACCGGACGTTTGACCTGTCTACCGCGTCGGTCGGTTGCCTGGGGTTTGCTGCGGGATAGGTTGCGGGTCAAGGAGTACGGAGCGATCCGGGTTATCCAGTGCTCGGGAAGTCACCACAGGTGCGGGTGCTTGTGGGAGAGCATCAGGATGGCTACAAGTGGCTCGTCAAAGAAAGCCACTTTGAGTCGGTCGATGGACACCGTTGTTCGGTGACCATTCTGGTCTATAGTAAAATGTTTCGGAGTCCGTTGCAGAACTCTGAAAGGGCCAGTGTAGGGAGGCTGGAGAGGGCGCCGCACTGCGTCGGTGCGGAGGAAGACGTGAGTGCAGGTAGAGAGTCCGCTGTGCATTTGCACATCTCTAGTCTGTTCACGGGGCGGGGTCGGGCGTAGTGAACGCATGCGTTGAGCTAGGGAGGACGCAAAGTTAGGCGGAGGCATACCCGACGATGCGGGAGGTGAAACGAATTCTCCTGGTAACTTGAGCGTCGTGCCGTAAACCAGCTCTGCTGGTGCACATTGCAAGTCAGCTTTGATGCTGCTGCGAATGCCTAAGAGTACGAGCGAAATGTTTTCGCTCCAGCTAGGGTCGGAGGAGGCGCAGAGCGAGGCTTTAAGCTGTCTATGGAAACGTTCAACTAACCCGTTGGCTGCTGGGTGATACGCTGTGGTATGAATGCGGCGACAACCTAAGAAGTTGCAGAACGTATCGAATTGTGAAGATTCGAAAGGCGTTCCTCGGTCAGTTGTGATGGTGGATGGGCATCCGTAGTGCGAGACCCATCGGTCCAAGAAGGCCCGGATAACAGTCTCAGCTGTGCAGTCTGTTACCGGAATGGCTTCTGGCCATCTGGTGAAGCGGTCGACACATGTCAGAATGTATACGAATCCGCGTGACGGAGGCAATGGACCTACCAGGTCTAAGTGTACATGCGAGAACCGAGAGTCCGGGGCAGGAAATGAACCAAGAGGACTGCGGGTGTGACGATGTACTTTAGAGCGCTGGCATTGAAGGCAGGCGCGAGCCCAGGTACGAACATCTTTGTTTACGCGTGGCCAAACGAAACGTTCGGTGACCAGTTTCAAAGATGCACGGATACCGGGATGTGATAGTGAGTGCAGTGCGTCAAAGACTGTGCGTCTGAAGGAGACGGGCACGAGAGGTCTAGGACAACCTGTGGACGTGTCACAGAGGATGGTTCCTTCCGTGGTTTGGAGAGGAACAGGTTGCACATGCAGCGAAGTGGACTGCAGAGTGCGCTGTATATCTTCGTCTTGAGCCTGAGCCGATGCCATTGCGGCAAGGTCGACGGTAGGCAAAGACTGCAGAGTGAGGTTGACGCGTGAGAGAGCGTCGGCGACGGGATTGTCGACACCTGAGACATGACGTATGTCAGCAGTGAACTGCGTGACAAAGTCTAGGTGTCTTGTTTCCCGTGGTGAGTATTTGTCGCTAGCAGAGTTGAAGGCAAAGATAAGGGGCTTGTGGTCAGTGTAGACCGTGAAAGCGCGGCCTTCAAGTGTGTGCCGGAAGTGACGTATCGCTAGGTAAATGGCGAGCAGTTCTCTGCCAAACGTGCTGTAGCGGGATTCCGCTGGCTGCAGGCGCTTGGAGAAGAACCCAAGGGGTTGCCATTGCCCACCAACGTGTTGTTGGAGGACGGCTCCTACCGCGACGTCTGAGGCATCAGTCGTAATAGAAAGAGGTGCAGTCGATTCGGAATGAGCGAGGAGGGCTATGTTGGAGATAGCATCCTTGAGCTCGGCGAAGGCTGCCTGTGCTGTGTCAGGGAAAGCGAACTTACGTTCATTTCCTCTGAGTAGGTCAGTCAGTGGCTGCATGAGCTGAGCGCAGCGCGGAATGAAGCGTCGATAGTAGTTGACCAAACCACAAAATCGACGGAGGTGCTTGAAGGAAGTCGGAGCTGGGAAGTCCTTGATTGCCTGGATCTTATCAGGAAGGACTTCGATACCAGACGATGAAACGAGGTGGCCTAGGAATTCTACCGTTGATTTGCCGAGTTCGCACTTAGTCGGGTTGACTGTGACACCGTGTTGGGTCAAGCGCTGGAAGAGAGCTCGAAGATGCTCGAGGTGCTCTTGTTCCGATGAACTGGCTACTAAGATATCATCGAGGTAGGAATATGCGAAGTCAAGGCCACGAGTAACATCGTGGATGAAGCGCTGGAAGGTTTGTGCGGCGTTGCACAGTCCAAATGGCATTCTTAAAAATTCAAACAAACCGAAAGGAGTGATGACGGCTGTTTTAGGAATGTCATTGTCTTCCACAGGTATCTGGTGATAGGCGCGAACCAGATCGATCTTGCTGAAGATCGTCTTACCTGTGAGGCATGCGGTAAGGTCCTGCATGTGTGGGATGGGATACCTATCTGGGACGGTTAGGCGATTGAGTGCGCGGTAATCACCGCAAGGGCGCCAGTCACCAGATTTCTTGGGGACCATCTGCAGGGGCGAGGACCAAGGGCTGTCGGAAGGGCGGATTATTCCAAGTTCAAGCATGTGCTCAAACTCCGCCCTAGCTACCTTTAGTTTCTCAGGCGATAGTCGGCGTGGACGGCATGACACAGGTGGGCCATTCGTCCGTATGTGGTGCGTGACTTGAGCTGCCACGGGCAAAGCTGCGTTCATTGGCTGAACGAGCTTGGGATACTGAGAAAGGAGATTAGCGTAGGCTGACGAGGTCTGGGGAAATGCATAGACCGGGGATATAGATGTCACATCGGCGGTGATGCCACGTACGCTGAGTTTTGTTGCAGTGTCGACTATCATCTGGCGTTTCGCATCGACCAAGAGGTCGAAATGCCTGAGAAAGTCAATGCCGATGATGGCAAAGGGGACTGCAGCGACAGTGAATACCCAGCGGAACGTGCGCCGAAGACCTAGGTCCAGGGTAAGTGACCGATGACCATAGGTGGCTATTGGCGTGCCATTGGCGGCACTGAGGCTTGTCGACAGAGAAGCGGTAGGCTCACCTGGCATAGGGGGAATGACGCTGACTTCCGCCCCGGTATCAACTAAGAACTGGGTATCGGAGTCATAATCCCTAATGTAGATGAGACGACTTTGAGCTTTGCTGACATTCGTGGCCATTACAGGCCGGCGTGGCGGATCATCTATAGCGGAGTAGCTACACGGCTGTACGCACTTACGGGCTTTAGTACCGAAACGCGAGTGGTAAAAGCAGTAACCTGAGGCATCAGGTTTTGTGCGACGGTGCGATGATCCAGAGCGGTTGCGGTGCTTACGTTTTAAGGTGAGTTCTTTGATCTGGCGCTGAAGCGACGCTATCTGCAATGATAATGCGTCTATTGCCGACGGAGGGCTAGTCGCGCCTGTCGTGGTTGTGCCAGCGCAAAGCTGCTTAAGTGCTTTGGTTTCAGTCTCTGGCTGGTGCCGTTCGATGACGCGGTCTGCTAGATCTGCAATTGCTGTGATGGGCAAGTCACTTGCTACTGCAAGGATAGCCTGTGTGCTTTCAGGAAGGCGTTGCATCCACAGCTCGCGGAGAATCCCTACGTCCATGTTGGACGTGCCGATGAGCTGTTGCATTTCGCGCAACAAGGCTGAGGGCATCCTATCTCCTAGCTGCAGATCACTAAATAGTTGCTGCAGACGGACCTTGTCAGAAGGCGTGATTCGCTGAATAATAGCCTGTTTAAGTGTCTCGTATTTCATTACTAGAGGGGGGCAAAGTATGATGTCTCTCACCTGCGAGGATATATTCTGAGGAAGGCAAGATATTAGCTGGTTATACATGGCGAAATCAGAAGAAATCTTACGAATATAAAATACGGATTCTAAATGTAAAAACCATAATAAAGGATCATTCTCCCAAAAAGGGGAGGGGCTAAGGCAACAGAATTGACCATGACAGGCTGAACGGCGTTAACCGCGCATGGAGACGGCTTATCCTCTAGATAATCCATTGCAAAAAGCAGATAAAAAATGTGGTAGGTGAAGAAACAATATGATCACAAGTAATGAATCACAAACTCACTGGAACGAGCTCACCAGAATGAAAAGGCAAAATGGCGGGCGGCGTGTTCCTGACAGGGGGTCACCAACTGTTGGGCGGAGCCTGGGATACTAGTCGGTAAGCAATTACACGTAAGACGTGTCAAATACAACAGTATAGAAGTCGGAAGCAACTGAACCCAACTTGCATTATGCAGACTACAAGAATGGGAAGCGAATCAGACGGAGCGAGAAACGTGCAGCGAGGAACTCACCAAAACGGTTTGTGACAACGGATGTGCAGTTAGTTAAACAAATGGACGTTTCGAAGGTTAAAACAACCATAAAATCAAATCATACAGAGTATTGAAAGAGCATGTTTTCCGGTGCACTACACCATCCAACCCGCCTAATATTCCTCTGAAATATATTTTGGTTTTTACAGCCGAGATGCACATCTACTTAGGCGTGATCGGTCTGCGATGAAAATCTACGCAGATGATGTCATGTTGTTCAATACCATGTGTCTGACACATATTATGGCACATTGTTACCACTAAGTAGACTGACAACACGGCCCCTCATTATATCTATCAGAGTTACAGTTGCGTATCACGACGCATTCTGCTTGTCTGATTTCTAGTGGTCATAACGCTTTTCGAGGTTACAATGCGAATCAAATAGTCCTACCTGAACCAATTCATTACATAGTGGTCACTGATCAACCGATTTCAAAGTGGCCGCAAACTTTTCGCTACAGGAAAGGATATATACTTACATACGTCACGACGGTGTTTGGGCGTTGATAATAATGGGAAATTCCCTGAACCGTATAGTGTAAATTAACCGAAGGTATTTCCTTTAATTCGTCTCTATCCTACGCAACAGTATACCTAGGCTTGAAGTAAGCGTCCATTTTCACCGTTTACTCGTCTTAGACCACGTTTCCTTTTTTAATGGAAAATAGTTGCGCCTTCAATGGGATACACTCGGTTTAATATTCTAACCGTCTACCCTTTACCGGAAGATAATCAAAGGTTGAAGAGATAACTATTTACAAATATTTGTCCTATTTTTCAGAATGAGCCTACTGAGCCGATTTGTGATGCACTTTGACTATTCGTTTTGGTAACTTGTGGAAAGTTCTTCTCTGGCCAGGTATTTTCTGTATGTTGCTCTGCAAATTCACCGACCGCTAAATTTGGGCCACGCTTGGGACATTTTCTTCATCTTAGCCGGTGCCATTTTGGAATAAATCTCTAACGTCTGTAGGAAATGTAGATTTATCTAACCCATAATGGCGTTTATCTGAGCTGGACCTGACTTTCATTTACTGTTTGCAACTTATCTCTGCTCATTTCCTGTACAACTTGTCGCGAGTA
>CALYDF020000128.1:0-65376 GCA_944474145.2 Dicrocoelium dendriticum
CTCGGTGTTCACGTGATGACGGGTTGTCATGAGGCGCTTGGTGATAGACGACGCCGGGCTCCGATTGATTCTCAGATTCCTCCCATGTTGTTGCGTAATCACTTGTCCCAACCACTTTGGCAAATGTTCAGCTACCCTCTGAGCTAACTGACGATTTGTTCTGCCTATGTAAATGTCACCGCAACCGCAGATGAACTGATAGACAACGTGAGAGGCCGAACTAACCAACGAGATGCTCTGACGGTTATGAAGAACAAGTGCTCGCGTGGTATGCCTGAGTCGCAACTGGGCTGTCGTGTAGGTTCGCGTTAGGGCGGACCGGAGCTTTCGTCCGATGTCATTTGCCACATGGTCCACCTTGAACGGCAAGAACAAATAAACATTCTTTTTCTCAGCCGTCAACACCGGTGTTTTCACGCTGGGAGGTCTGCTGTGTACTTGAATAAACTTCTCAGGATATCCATTAGAAATTAAGGTGTTGCGTAGAAATTCTTCTTCGGCTTGTAACGTTTCGGGGCTGCAAATACGTCTAGCCCGGTAGAAGAGAGTTCTCACTAACCCGCGTTTGTATGCGATCGGGGCGAAGCTTGAAAAATGAAGGTACTGTCCAGTCCAAGTCGATTTGCGGTGAACAGTGCGTTGCTACGTACCTTCAGCCTGTCTCCTCATGAGTATATCCAAAAACGCCAGACAATGGTGCTGTTCCACTTCATGGGATACCGACAGATTGGGGTGAATCGAATTTAGGATGGTCAGTAGCCGATTAAAATGTTCTCCGCTGGTGAAGACTAAAATGTCATTCACATATCGTCTGTACACTTTCGCTACACCAATGCACTCAGCAAGTTGCCTTTCTATCAGGCCGAGGAAGATGTCGGCTAAAACTAGTCCCAGCGGGCTGCCCATAGCGACCCCGTCGATCTGTTTGCATGCGGTCCCCTCAAATTCAAACCGTATGTTCTCAGTGCACAATAGAATCATATCCTTTAAATACTCCACTTGCAGGCCTACAGACATATTTTGACTCAAGATAAAATCAATCAATCAATCAATTCTTTGTACCGTCTGACTCACAAATGGTCTGAGTGATGGCCTGAACTTTGCGTCCGGTGGATCTGATGAGATAGAGCAATCTGCGGCTATGATCAGCACAGGCAGCAGCTTCCAATTTCTTGGCCTGTTTAGACCACCATGATTCACGGTCACGTCAAACACTTATTTCAGTTATCTGTAAATAGAACGGTAGAGCTCAGCGTGCTCCACACGGATGGGTGTAGCTCGCCGATAGTCGAGAAGTTCCGCGGAGATGGCCGAGATCCAACATATACTTGTGCAACGAACAATATCGCCACTGGATAAACCCGCAGAAAACATAATCTGTTGCAATCGCGACCAATGCTACTTAACTTCCCGAGGAGGCGGCGACGTGGGGTTTCCACGAAGCTGCTTTTGATATTCGGATTGCACTGCGGGGTCTTACAGTTTACCAGAGTTAACTTGATTTGGCTAGTCCTAGGCAAGCCACCGAAACGCATGTAAACAGACGCACGCACTAGAGCATTATCAGTTTCTGCGCATGTTGACCAATAGGATCTGCAGTCCTGAATACTGCCACGAAGGCGATGGCTTATGGCCATGTGGTCAATCTTTGACCAACGTTGAGGGGACCATGCAGCGTGCCAGGTTTGGTAGTGACGTCGAGGATGGCGAAAGTTCTTGCTGGAGAGGTAAATTTAGTGGTCGGCATACAAACTGAGTAGTGTTTCACCATTGTCTAAGCAAACGATGTCGTAATCATGCGAGCCCCAAGATGGCATTCGCTTGGTAACAAATAATAAAGACGCGAGTTGTGGATTAAAGCTATTTCAATGGCACAGGAGATGGGTGGTTAACACACCAACCAACCGATATCCTACTATTATTTAAAAGATACCTATATGCATGCAGACTCAGCAATTGATGAGGGCTGCCGGTCCCTACATTGTGAATCACGAGCTATTCGTGCAGCATGTGATTCGGTCACTCCCTCATCTATGACAAACATATTTTTGTTATTAAGAACATGGTCCACTCTCACTTGCACACCACGATCCAATTAAAAGCAAGAAATATGGATCTTAATGAGTGACAAGGCCCCGGAGTGGGTGCATTTTTTGAACTAAATAATGAACATTAAATTGCATAGGTTTGTTCTTGCCATTATAAGTGGAATGACTCATATGTCTTCATAACATTAAGGCGACTCTTTGCTCTATTACAGGCAAATCACGTTGTCTGCGACTATCATATGTTAAAAGCAGTTAGCTCCTTCAAAACTTTGAACATCACAGAAAGAAGACGAAGGCTGGTACATGCGTGCATTTCGTATTGTCTCCTCAGTACCATTAACAATAACCGATATACATAGATATTGCTAACAGTGGGTGCAACCAGACCAGCTCAAGGTGCAGAACGAATGACGGAAGTTCACGCCTATCATATATTAGTTGATTACTAATAAGTAGTCGGAGTTGGTAAGGTTTCTTTGTTTTATCGTAGCTAGTCTATACCCACAACGGTCAGTGACAGTTATAAAATCACCACTCGATCCATTTGCCCTATTGGGATAGAACAGTGGTGTTCTGTTCCTAAGTTTCTGCAGAAGACCGAACCCATGGCTGCACAAGTAGTGACCTGCATGGCAGTGTAGGATGGGTCGGCTACCTCGCAGCAAGTTTTCAATTTATGTTTATCAGCTTCCTTCCCCATGGTCCAGTGTCATAGGCTGCTGGTTAGGGGTGCAAGTTACTTGCCACTTAACCTTCATTTTCCTCTGAAGTGCATTTGATCAAGATTGATTGTGGTACTCTTGGAGTCGGTGTTGACAGCAAGTACTCGTCTTTTGAGGAATTGTCAGAAGAATTAGACATGTGTACCTAAACGTTACTTATCTTAAACGTACCCTACTACCACTGCGCGCGTTGAGCAAGACACGCCTCACATCTCCCAGGTTATTTTGTATAACTACATTAAAGGTGACGACATTTCCAACCTAGGTAATTTTGTCGTATTTCCATGTGAGAACTAAACCGATGGACCTTGTTCCCTACAAGTGATCTGTATTAGGTTTATCAGAAGCACCGAATAGAAATGATAATGATGCAAGTTTCCAAAGCAACTGATTATATATTCTGAGTTTTCTATTAATAGCATAATCACATTTTTAAAGTTGCGGACTTTGATGTTAGATTCAAATGTCATACTACGCAGTTGAACAGTGCCCTTGTTTTGTTAGCTATTTTTTTCCTGCGTTCGCTTTCTCCTTGGAACCTCCAGCAACCAACTTTGCATTTTGGTCAGCAGAATTCAAATATTTTTGAGTACTGAACGTAGCATTACATTACTTACCGTTAGATACTTGACGCTTATTTACATGAGCTTTTAGGGCAATGTATTGTTTTCTCCGTGTCTAAATAGTAACTCAGGTAACAAAACAAATGTCGATCGCTTGTTACCAAAGGCAATAAAATGCAGGAAAATATTCCTTGTATTACAGGTGAGGAAGGGAAAAAAGTGGTTTGTTATCGGAAGAAATAAGTGGATGTGAGCTTAATACAGGATACCCGATTGCAATGTATGCAACCCTGCTCCGGTCGCTTGGGTTTCACAGGGCATCTTCCTCTAGCATAACTGTCTGATCAGATAACACGGATGCTGGTTAAGAATCGCATAACTAACAAGGATTATCGGTTTGCACTAATACTCTCCAAGTTTACGCATATTGCTGATGCTCTGTTGTTAGTTAGAAATGCTGCATTTCAGTTGGAAGAAACACATTGTTTTTACAGTGTTTTGATCCCAGTTTGACACATACTACAATATATAGGTTACTCGACTAGATATTGTGCGTTCAAAACAACTTTAGGCCCAGTAAGAACAATAAACATGATGAGAATAATAATTCAAGGTTAAAAAGGCAATTTGGTGCACTCTGTTTTTATTTAAACTACAAAATATCAAACTACAGGTTTCGCTTTTAAAGGTAAAGCAGGAATTTTTCACAATGGTGTGTCGGCGTATGAGTTACCAAACGTAGATTTTGAGCGGTTCTCCGAGCTGAATGATTATTGTGCAGACGTTTCGTTGCCTGACTAGGCAACATCATCAGTGCGGTTTCAGGAGCCTGGTTCGCAGTGCCTCGTAAGCGACTTCAGTGTCCAAGTGCTTATTGATCGAGTTCTGCTTTGAATGCCAGGCTTCAATGAACTCACGTGCTTGCCGGCTTTACCAAACGCAGGCATACTCTGTATACATTGTTAAATACAATATGCGCCTAGGTTTTTGCGTACATTTCGCTGTAATAGCTCTACATGAGCCAACAACACAATCATGATCAAAAGGTTTTAAACGTTAGTAGAACTATTTATTTCATTCCTACCGGATATCTGTATTTTTCACTTTACAGGACTGGGTTCGCGCCAATTTCGTCATCGTTTTTGTTCTCCTCATTAATGCAAGCTTGGCGTTCCTCTTCTTTAACCTACTCACACGTTCGACAGAGACAGATGGGAGAAACGCAGATCAGTCACCAAGGGTAGCGCATACTCCCTCGGGTTCGAATCCACCGCCAACGATGCAGCTGGCAAAGAGTGTACTTACAAAAGCTTTGAAGAAGGTCAAATCACACAAGCGGTTGGACACCGATGAATCTAGGTGATTTTCACCGCGAATTGCAATAAAATCTTTGGACGACCTTCGGTGACTAATATTTGCTCTTTCCAACTTGCAAGAAAAAGTCCACAAAGCAAATGATCAGGCTTTGTGAGCATGATTATCAGGAAATAATTACCACAACTTCATCGCCCGTTTGTCGGCTGAAACAGCAATCACGATTTCTGTGGGTGTATCCTGGCAATCTTTGCTTCCTTAGGTGTTTGCCAGAACGTACGCAAAAACGGATTTTTATATAATCCCTGTTGAGGCTTTTATACAACCTGACGCCAGTCGCCAGTTCCAAGGTCCTCTATTAAGTTATATGAAAACTGCTAACTGTAAACAGATTTACAACCTAGTTTGAATCCCTTCCTTTTGAATGGGTGCTACACAATCAATTTCACTTAATCGTGTGATAACTGGCCATCCATTCACACTGTGCTTAGCAGTAGACATGGACATGGAGACACAATTGGTACGGCCAATTTACTTCGCTCAAAGCCAACCTGTTAGGCAGTTAGGGTTTACAGTGTTGCCTCCTGTAGAGTCAATTGTTCATCATTCAATGGCTGTGGGAAATAGTACATTTCCTTCCATTTTCGAGTGTAAAGCCCCTGCTCAACATCCATTCCCTACTTCTCACACGTCTACTCAAATTGTTGCCTTGTTCTCGGACTTCCGAACAATCCCCAATTTTGTTCTTTTCTCAGCACAGCCTGTGTGTATACTCCTTATCCCCCGAATACTACACATCGGTCTCCGGTCTCTCGCTCTTGACTTCAAAGCAAAATCTGATTGTTCAAATGTCCAGTTTGCCTCTGGCCTAGGTCATACTTTCGTGATTCACAAACAAACAACAGCTTGGTTCCTAGAGAAGAACGCTCCAAAGCGTGTCTATTGCCAATCAAAATAGAATATGTTCTATAGAAAGGCGAACTTGAAAGGGAACCATCACTTCATGCAAAGACATTTTCTATACTTTGCTTCGATTCAAGCGCTTTCTAAGTTTTATCAATGTGACTATTCTATTTTCCTTGTTTGTGATGGCTTTCTTTGTGATGTCACCATGGATATAAATAGATACCGGACCGTGCCTGAATTACGTAATTGTTCGCACTTCGGTTCTATGTGAGTAAACATAACTCCAGTAAACATAGAGTGTGAATGAGTGCAATATTCTTCTGTGAGATACACCTTTATTTGCTGAAAGTTGTAAAATAGCAAATTCTAAGCCTCAGGAGGGAAATCTAAAACGTCAACATCCGGCAAAGGTAGATTATGAATTTATAAAACTAAAAGGACTCGCAGCCACTCTATTTAATTTCATTACAAACGGAATAAATTAGGCCCAGCTGAAGTCAGTAACCTCAACTGGTAATTCACTGTCTGTTGTGAATTGAACGGTCTCAGCAGTAAGGAAACAGTGCACCGGTTTAAATTGACTTCTGTCTCAGCCAACATCATCAACAACATCCGTTTGTTTTCATGTTGCCTCGCTGCTACGCAGCTAATAATCCTAGATGATTACAAGCGGCGGGAGAAGGAAATGAATCGTAAATGTTGAAATGTATCACATTTAGGCTTAGTCAGACAGCCATTACACTCCCTGAGGAGCATCGTACAACCAAATCAACTTTTAAATACATGAACCTTTTATTTATCGACGGAGCGAGTGACTGTTCCCAATCAGGAAAATATCAACATTTTTGAGCTATTATTTCACAGTTATTATAACCTTATAGGGACCGTATAACTGTCCCTTCAATATATGGGTTGATAAAATGTTTGCTGTTATATGCAATACATTCTCAGACATGCATGGGGTTCAAGGAAAAGGGTAGATGAGTGTATTGGAACAGACTCTTTAGTGGGGTTCCTTCTGGTTATGCAATGTTTTGCCTCTGCTTCTGCTAACTTTTGCCCCACCGAAGTGAACCGATATGTTCTGACCAGAAAAATAAAATGCGAACTAATTGTCCAAATGAGTACTTCAGTCTTCCACTGACGCTCAATCAGACTCCATCAGTCGATTTCAATGGGCTCCCATAGATCATGGAGGAAAAGCAGAACATTAGGATCAAGGTAGGCAATGATGGAATTTCAAATGATTGCCAGTAAAAACAACTAAGTAAATGAGGTAGACCCAGTAAAGGAGTGTTCGAAAAGTAGATGGCTTAATCTCCTAGGAACACGTAAAATTTGGCGAGTACTTCTTACAGCTTCAGTTCGCTTTTGATTTAGAACGTTTAAAGATGGAAAATTATGCTGAAAGGCCTTTCCCTGAGTGAAATATATTCCCGAATTGAAAACGGACTGACCTTGACACAGCAGCTAGATTTTCAATGTGCTATACATCTAATTTTAGGAGAATTATAGTAGAAAGCAGCGTTTAAACAGAAATGTAACAATATTTGACTTTCGTCAAATATTTTCTTTGCATTTATAACTTCCAAGAGCATGGAGTATTGCAAACATGTCTCTCGCTCAAAAGCCTCCAGTGGGCTCTCTGTAATGGGCGGATGCACATAGTATGCTGTAACCTTGATCACGATATTTTTCGTCAGCACACTGTCTCCCAAGCCATCAGCTTTCAATGCTACCTGTGTCTAGCAGGAGTTAACGACGAACGGCTTATGATGAACCAACGCGCTTTCCGGTCTGCATACTGCTCCCGCTCAGACCGTGTCTAACTCTGAAAATGCGTCATTCGTTGCACCAGTTTACCTGCCCGCGTTTGCATATTTTACACGAGATGGAACCGAACACATGCATCCTCCACTAACTTGACGGAAATATAAACACCACTGCCCAATGAGAACTAGGATGAGTTGCAGGAAAGCCCAAGACGTATATCGCAATAGCGAGCGCCAGCACTATAAAAACACTTAGAATATCCCCTGCTGAAAACAAGGCCAGGCAAAAAACGACCTTAAGGCCCATGTCCGCCCTTGGTCCGCCACCTGATACGTCTGGCTCGACGAATCCGATTGCCAGTCGCAGTGCAGGTCCCTCGCCTCTTCGCTAGGGCGCCTGCTATCTGGCGAACATAGTACCCAAATGATACCGTACAGACCAGCTAATGCGAACCTATGTTATCTCATCAACCCGCTTCATATTGGGTGCAGTGACATACTGCACGTAGTATGATTGCCAGTTAAGCTGCGCATAACGCTTGTGGGCTTAAACACTAGCGATCACCTTCCAAACCGCATTTCACGCTCAATGTACGCAGGACGCTTTTTTGCTTTATACGCAAGAACGTCAGAAGATTTTAGCATCACAGGTCCCCACCAGTCGCAGTCATTCAGCTGTGAGCGTTTGTATCCGAACACAAAATCTTACAGCCGTGTGCCATTTCAGAGCTCGTCCTAACCCTTAGCCTGCAAACATAGCAAGCGTGATGCGGTCGTACACTTCAGATAAAATATGCCATTATGAGTCTTTATCCACAAACAAAGGTGCCCGTCTGGTTACGTCAAATGTTTAATGTCATTTGGTAGAGTTGGCTTCACACGGCATAATACACGCAGTGTACTCACATGCTTGAAACATGGATGCGGTGTCAACGTATCATCCTAAGCCTCATTTGCACTCATTTTCAAAAACCCTACTGTCACCGGAAATACCACTTGCTTTAACGAATAGATGATTTGGATCGATAAGGTAACGCAATGATTTCCAAGGTTGCATGGGTCTTAATGCTGCTGAATATGAGACGATTGCGACCGTTGGGGTAGGAGAGCCTGCTTTAGATCAATAAAACACAGGGCTGAGTTGAAAATCTCACATGGAAAGGCGTCACAGTTGTTGTTACAGTAGCTGTGACCGGGCTGCTTGTCAGTCTTACTGTGTTACACTCAAGTGGCTTGATTACTGGGGTAACCACCAACGTAAGGCTGAGTCTAACAGTGAGGTTGAATCCAGAAGCCCGCTTAGGTACACAAAGCGGTCGGATCAATGGATCAATAAATTTAACCCTGGTAAAACAGTTACTATTTACAATCTCCGCAGACAAAGAGTGAAAACAGAATGTGAATATTTCAACAGAAACAAAGGAAGCCCAAGTCGGTGAAGTCACGGAAGTTTTAGTGGTGTACGTAATTTGGCTGTCGTGATGTGTCTCAGTAACATTGGTTAAGTCTTGTAGTGTATGGGTTGTAATGTTTCATCAAATTAAGTTTGAATTCAGTCATTACAGGAGCGGTGATGATGGAAATGTGGACAGGGTTCCATCACTGGGACACAGAAAGCGAGAAACAAAACCGGCGTCATTCCACCTTGCTGTACTGTGTGGCTAACATCAACTGCTGGCCTCTAATTGAGGACTTAGGACTTAATCTCAATAAGTGCCAACATGCATGGTTTAGATCCTTTAGGAGCTGCAACACTAAAATAAAGTCACGCGTAGGCGACGCTTTTGACCACCAAACATTCCGGGGGTCTGTAGTCTATGCTGGTAAGGGAGGTGAGTCAGGAGAGTGCCAGATTCTTGTTGCTCTTGTTTGTGGAACCACATGAGCAGCAAGACCATGCTTTTGTCAGGGGTACCAGAAAAAGATAATTTATCCAACATGTGACCTTACGTAAGCGTTGCGCATTTGTGAAAATATGGTGGGATCAAACCTGCCAAGCGCTAACCGCAAGAGACTCAAGTGCTGCTTGGCATTTCTTGCTGCCTTTTTGGCCGGTTTTCGGCAACCGAGATTGGCCTGCATGAGCTCTTCAGGATTATTTTCATGGGAGAGACGTTGCAAAAACTGTTTTCCCAGCCAGTATTTGTAAGTTCTCTTGTGGCGTATGCCAGTATTCGACATTTCGCAGCGTTGAAATCAAGCATGTTCTGAACTGACCAATCGTGAGCCCTAGCAAGATCACCTTGTGGTGTCATATGGTAGTTTACCGTCCCCTATACTCCGGCAGGTTTCGAGAACATCCGCGAATAGTAAAAGATTTGAATTCATCACTCCTATGTGATCGCTGGTGAAGACGAGGAAAAGACTTGGTCCTAGAAATGAGCCTCGTGGGGTGTCACATTGCACCTCGGTCGGATCACAACAGGCGCCACGGACTCTAACATTTAGGCGAGGTTGAATCAGGAATGCCCGTATCTAACCCAGCATGGGATCTACGAACTTACTGTTCAGAAGTTTGAGAAGAAGCAGGTTGTGTTCAAGGTGATCAGATGCTTTCGAGAAATCGACGTACACAGCGTCAACTTGCTTCTCAGGAGTTACAGATTCCGTCCAGCTGGCGCAGGCTAACAAGGGTTTGGTGGCACATGAGTGGTTTCGACGGAAACGGTGTTGTTCCGCTAGGATGATATTAAATCTTCCCATGTATTCCATGCCTTTCTCCTTAATAGCGAATTCCTTGGAAAGCACTGCGAGAAGACTTATCAAGTGGTAGTTGGCCGATTCGGACAGGTCCTAAATTAAGAAGCTTGCGCCAAACCGTATACATGTAAAGCAACTGGGTGACTTCCATGTTGCTGTACTCCGAATGGCACTAAAGGCACTCCTGCACCCCACTCAGCGGAGGTCAAGAGCAGAATACTGAAGACCTATGAGGAGGGAAACAGCCTGGAGCAACTTGTATCTATACTAAGCGTCAAGCCGAAAACCGGCCGCAGTTGGTTACGAAGACGGGAATCAATCGGACAAAGAACGAAGCATGATGGGGGCGACAAATATCCCTAGCAGAAAGCCACATTATCTGCTTGTTAGAATGAGTATCGCCGGAACCCAAGGTCGAGCTACAAACACTTCACATGCCAATGAAAACTGAGTTCAGGCTTGAGGTGAACTTTAGCAGAAAATAGGCGATTCTTGGGCGGGAGGCTGATAACAATGAAGAAAGTACATGCAGTTACGGAATCCGCGAACACATAAGAGAAAAAAGGCAATGAAAATCCTATGTTTGCAGAAGATTAGTAGGAGGAGTAAAGGTAGGAATTCCTAACAACTGGACTCACTCAACCATACGCCCAGAAAAGCACTCTACGGCTTTTTCTTCTTTTTGAGAACTGTACCTCAGTGGTCTTAACCATGGACTAAGAACAGTCCAGTTGCAGGTTCAGGCACTACAAGGGACAGTTGGAATGCGCACGGCTGACGCTTACCGAAAATCCTATGTCTTGCACTGCTACACTCGGAGATCGAAGAGAGACGAGCAGTGTTGATTGATGAAACAAATCGCGAACTCTTTTGGGCTCGCACCAGGGGCCGTTCACTGCGTGTAAGTCGTGCGCTGTGTCAAGTATCCCACACTGGAGGACAGGACTTTCGTCTTATGGGAGCTATGACGACCGATGGCTTTATAGGGTAGATAATAGTGGGAGGAAGTTATAACAAAGAAAAGAGTTTGCAGTGGTTGGGTGTGCTGTTGGAAGCTAGGGATTCCACTTTTGTTGAAAACTGCCTCCTGCTTTGCGATACCGTGCCATGCCACACGAATCTGGAACGCGTATTCCAAGAATAGTCGTACTGTTCGTCTTCTGCGCCCTTCTCCGTAGTCACTTTCACTGAACAAAATTTGGAGCATTTGGGGCCTCATAAAAGGATGTGTGAAGCAAGCTATGAGGTATAGATATTCCGAGAGGATTCAGCGAGATTCTGAGGATGTACTCTGCAAGACCGGAGCAGAGGATGTGTTTCATGGAGCAAATTGTGTCAGAGGCACGATCATGCGTACATCTCAGCACTGCCAGAATAGCGTCGATCATCTAAGAAAAAAATACACTCGCGCAATGCCTTGTACTGATTCGTAAATTGCTCCCATTTTGTTGTTATCAATGTCGCTAATTGGAACTGGTGTTGTCATTTCGGAGCATCGCAAAGCTATTGATTTGACATGCAAGTATAAACGATAATGTTCAGACTAAGAGCTGTCGCAGAGAGTTCTTGCATGTTTCCGTGCTAAAAGTTGCGAGACAACCACAGGGCAATCATAACATTACTGCTAATGATGAGAGTCATGTGTGGTAACGTACTTTAGTGTTGCGAGTTGATGGTACGTAGTCGATATCACGAAATGGAATGCGGTGCGCAAAAAGAAAGAACCATACTGTTGGTCGTTACGTTAAACACTATTGCGGATATCTTGAAGTTGTTTAGTGTCGTGGGTTACATATCGCCGCGCGAGGACAGGCACTGTGAGGTATGCTAAGAACACGTTGGATGTAATTTACTTCTCCTTCTCAGGATGCAAACTTATGGTTTGTCGTTTATTGTGAAGCGTTTCAGAGCTATGCGGTCGACTGCATTCGCTTCAACGCCTAAATTTTGCCAATGGATGCAGCGCATCATGAGTCGTCGGCTAATTGCTAGTGCTGCAGCGTTCAGAGAACACAAGCCACTCAAGCGATCAAAGTAGCTGTCCTCGTACTCAATTACACATTAAACCCCAAGACATAACACCTACTCCTGCAATGCATGCACATTATGGCAAATGCGGTTCCTCAACTTTACCTTGGGCTGGATGGTATGGAGTACTGCTTTCGGCTGATGGTGCACAGCACTTTCGCATCGTAAACATCTATTAATAAGAATGTCGTAGTTTTATCACAGCTATAGCCCTCTCAGCAGAGTGCTACCCATGAGGTTGCTCTCTTACCCAAGTGACAAACTGTCAACCCAGAGTTCAGTAACAAGTTGCGTTGGCCCTTTATGTCGCTTTATTCACAAGCAGGTCCTAGCATTTTGTCACCCCAGAACCCAAGCATTCGCAGTACTACACCGGTGACTGCCAGAAAGCTGGTAGGTCCTCCTAACAGTGTCATCCTACAACCTTCGCCTTATGACGATCTTATTTGAAATTACATGAACAAAATAATTGTTCTCGTGTTTCCTGCTTTGTGCTGAAAAGGCAAAATATAGCGAGCGAATAGTTGTAACAAATCACAATCCATTTTATTGGTAGGTTCATTATTTACTCTTTCTGTCTCCCTTACGGTCATGCTACGGGACATGTTAAGCCTTATCTATATGACGCGTTATATACCACTGTACTGCCAATAGTGATTGTGGTCTACGTGCTCACAGGTAGTTAGATAGGGAATTGTGAGTTATCGACCTCGCGTGCTTGTGCAGATCAGTCGATGCAAACTGCGGACAGCCCGGTTGCAGTAACTCGTACGATTCAGGGATCATTACGTCGGTGTACCGCATTCACATTTATGGTAAGCGACGGCTGCTATACGAAAGCAGGACCTACTCATCTGCTAACAAAATTGCCACAGTCGTATTTCGGCATTAGTCCTCTCAGCAGACCGCCACTCAAGACGGCTCACCATAACCCAAGGCGGCCACATTGCAACCTGTGGTTCAGTTGCGCATCCCTTTAGTCATTTTACTCGCAAGCTTATCACACCACCCTGGTCATTCGCAGCCATGTACCTGTGACTGCCTCGCTATCCGGACACAGTACCGTAGTATGCCCGAGCGTTGGTACGTCGTCCAAAACCTTAGGCTATGGCGTTGCCAAACTAGCCATAAGATCGCTAATGAGGTATCGCATTACTGTGTCCACATCCCCCACCCCAACTAGTGCTGTTTGCAAGGCATGTATTTACAATGAACAATGAACAATGAGTTTATACGGGTTAAGAAGCGTTGCTTTACAAGTCCCGTTGGATAGCTGGTGGGGATATCAACATAGCAATAATGATAATAAGGATAGTAAAATAGTTAAAACTTTAAATATGATAATAAGGACTTATCGTTTGCTTCGTTGTAGTCCTGCGATCCTCTTAGATTCACAGCACCCACGGTTAACAACAAATAATTCCATGGTAAACTCCAGGTGTAGGACGCAGACTTCGTGCTAAGTGACAAAGTGTAAGTGGATGAGTGCATCGTACATGGTAGTCCAATTACGCCCCTTAAACCCTCCACTTAATCGTACCACGCGTTTGAACAACATTGTGCCCCTAATCTGTGTGGAACTATCTTCAGATTAGGTACCGCTGCTGAATGGAGGTTAGTCGACTCACGCTTCTTTATCACCCGCCACCAACACATACATTCATGCTAGGGTTATTACGTCCACCGTCATTAGGCGCTTAGGGTTGACTAAATTCCAAGTTCGCTGCGCGCGTTTGGTGTGTCGAAATGATACTGGATGCAATTCAGATGATTTAAGGATTATGTGCAACTGGTTTGCTAACATAAATCAGAGCCTTAGGGTGCAATTTAGTTGCGACATGAAGGTAATCAATCAGAAAATAGTATAGATGTAAAACGTGTCCTCACGCGCTGGTATTAGGTAATTTGTTCATGAACTGATTCAATTCGCATAGGCTGCGACTTGAAAGCAATGCACAGTCAGCACAGTTTCCTAGAAATATAAAGGCAGTTCATACAGGCAAATTGTCCGGAACACAGGGACAAATATAGAGCAGAGTTGTGAGCAAGCCCGTTGTGATTGAAGTCAAGACCGTCTCGTAATGCAGGCTTGGGCGAGTAAACAAGATGTCCGATTGAGGCAATGTGACATGTGAGACACGGGAACTAAGGTGAACAATGATGAGGCCTAGCCATTAAAGCAACCGTTTCTATTTTCGCCGAGCATCACTTGTTGCTTTATCTGCTATTTTGCAAGGTTACGCTGGCAGATATATTGTTCAGTCAACTTCCAAGGTCACTGAGACCCTCTACTCCTTCCAAGTTTGCATATACACGCGAGAAGTCACACACACATTTCGAAGGCAACTGAAATAATTTCTGAAGAAATATCTTTATGAAACTTCTTGATGAATAAAACTCCAAAGGTTTAGTTCGACATTTTTAGGTCGTTGGTACATCGATATAGAACCGTGTATAATCATTCTTCTCTCCAATTTTAAACTTAGCATTTGTTTAATCTTACCACTTTGGTCCATTTACAGTAGATAATATAAAAGCCTGTAAATGCACCCATTTGGGTTCATAAAGCTTATACTGACTTGTCTAACTTTGACTTTGCATTTCAAAAGGATGATTGCAATAGGCAAAGCGGCCAAGATAAGAAAATGTGATTGCTCATGGCGTTCCTGAGCTCACACGTTCCTATTTAGACGATGCTCAAGTACACGACGGAGAGCAATGACACTACAACCGTGAGGCTCTTTCTCACGAAACTGTCATTACCACCTCCTTGACAAGATCGCGCTGTCACCTCACCACAAATGATGTGGTCCCAGGCTGTTGCAGGTCCTGTTACAATCAGAAATAACGTCACAAACTCTTCTAGAGCATTGCGCTATGTTCCGTAGCGGGTTGCCAACAGAGATCCGTCTAAAAGCATCAGGGCACTACCACATTCTAATAACAACTCAGTGGGGGCACAAAGCTCAGCCGTAGGACCATACTAGTTGACGGTTTCAACAGTAACCGTACCACCCGAAGGGACATAGCAGAGCAAGAGCAGCCACCGGGATCTAGGGCATCTGATATTTGAATAGCTACCAAATTCGTTTCAAAAGCCTGCAACCAATCATAAAAACGATTAGCCTCCGACTATTCACCGGTCGGCTTAAATTACTTGTTTCATCCATTCTATCCAAAGTACAGTTGGCCTCCGAGAAGCTCCCATGCATGTACACAAATGCACAAGGACTACTGACAGCTGGGCGAGAAAGCTGAGAGCCAACACTCGCGCGTTTACCACCAATCGTGCTTGGGAAGGACTCTACGAGCGTGTTACCAGGGCACAGCCGAAATCTGATCAGACACCAGGCGTGTTGCCAAGGCCAGACCGGAAGCTGATGAAATCACGCGTCAGACATCACGTGCGTTGCCATGCGCCGGGTAGGTGAACGAAGACTGTAGTGCCCGAGCGACACGGTGAATTGGACAGATGCAGCGGACAAGTAGGTGTGCAGCGTGGGCTTAGAGCCAAATCCGCCTGGTGATAGTGATGTATAAATACGAGCGTTCTTTACCTTAATACAACTCTGGTCTGCTGAGTAATCTTCTGTCTCCGTTCCGGTCGGGTTTGCCAAGGCGTCAATGAGAGCACGCGTGAGGGCGCAGATTTCGCAGCAGGTGTGAATCAACCAGGCGAGAGCGGGTACAGCGTTACAACAACTACCCAGCAAATTAGCTGAATTGTGATTTCGACATGTATCAGTAGCTTGGGGTCTCGTCGCTATCACGGAAACATGGTTGCGCAGTGAGACAATGGATGCCGAAATTGTGCTAACATGTATGTCCGTTGTCCGGAATGATTAAGCTAGCAAAGGTGATAAGGTAGCCCTCTACTTTAGTGACAACCTGCAGTGTAAAACCACGCACGATTCGGAAACTGATGTACCTGATTTCATTCGATGCAGTTTACGGATGAGTGGAAAAGATCTTGGCCCAGTGGCTGGTATTTATCGCTCACCATAGCCTATACCTAAGATGGACTGCAACGTTATGGCTGCTTTGGGAAAGGTAATAAACAGGAAGTACAGTCACCTTCTATTCACCGGGGCTTTCCACTTACATACTCTAGAATCCAAGGCCACATCAGTAGAGCAATTCAAAGCGGACCTGTAGGATCTTGTCTTAGACGTTACGCTTCATGGCCACGTCACTTCACCCACCAGATTCAGGGGAAATAACAGCCTATATGTAACGGGCCGGATATTCACAAATGTAGTACTGACGATCTAGAGAGTGATACTAGCTCCTTCTCTAGGTCGCAATGGTCATGCGACTTTGCATTCCATGTACACTTGCTATACGGAATGTCCTGAAGACAGAACACAAACAATGGGAACCAGAACCAGTTACGGCACCTTAACCCGACTTGTTGAAGCGATCAAGTGGATTATCTTAACCAAGAATGCACCGAATTTGTGTGGGAACGTGTCGTCAATAAGTTTAACACCGTGGTTAGTGGAGCATCAAAAACCATGTCTATCAGTTTTAGAAACATGAAGTCCTTTATACGGAGTAGAACCCCAAATATTCGGTGCTGCGCAGCGCGGAGTGCTATGCCCACAAAACCTATCCGAGTCCGAGTACCTAGAAGGCCTATGTTGTTACACTGTAAGCACTGTAAACCCTTAGTGTGCAAGGTCAAGTTAGCTTATCAGCATGCTTAGCTGAGCAATTTACTTCAAGGCCTAAGCTTCTGTCGAAGCACATGCATAGCCTTCGTATGAAAAGTGGATTCCCGCTCTTCAAACAGCTGACGGTCGAATGTTCTGCAACAGCAACATGCACCAAATTTTCATTGTATTCCCTGGTCTCCTGAATCTTTGAAAATTATGGTGCTTCCACCAGGACTCACTCATTTAAATTTTACGGCAGACATCGTGATGAGAAAGCTGCCACCTATGTGCCTGCACGCCTGTCCAGGAAGTGAGGACACCCACTAAAGGCGCTTGTTGTGATGACAAACATTTGGGTGAACAATTAGTGCGGCTGTTCCAGCACTGTCTTGAAGAGTCGCACGATTCTGAACTGTGGAAACAAAGTATAATATCTCCCATTTACAAATGGGGTGGTCGTTTCGACCCAGCTAATTATCGACCAGTGGTTCTTCTGCCACTTCTTTTATAAGTAATGGAGGCTATCATTGCCGACGCACACATGGTTTAGCTCAACCGTTTTGGTCACATGGCTCATTGTTCTTGCACAACCAACGTAGTGTTAGCACGAGACAACCGGATCGAAACGGTGGACGCTTATGCAGGGGGTTAATGTGGCTTTCCTTGATTTCCATAAGGAATTCAACCGGTTGGACCATTGTATCCTTCTCGCCAAACTTCAAAGATGTGGTATTGTGGACCCTGCTCCTCGGATGCATCTGCAATTTTCTCTCGCACAGGCATCTAGAGGTGAGCGTACGTGAATCCATGCCAGGTCTAATTCACCTCGAACGTTGCGCGCCACAGGGTTCGGCACTAAGGCCCCGTCTATTCATGGTTTTTAATAATCGATCTAGGGAGTCAAATCAAGTCAAATTGTTTCCTATACGCCGATGATATCAATGTTTGGCGAGTACTCAGAACGTTAGAACACCGTATCCAGCTTCAAAACGAGGTTGACAAGATTTAGGGATGATCGGTCCCAAACCGCCTTTAATTCGATAGGCCTAAATGTCGTGTGCTCCATTACGACACCGAATGGTTCACACAAATAAGCTGAGGGACTTGGGTTCTGCAGCACTGTTCTCTATAAAAGGATTTCGATATGCTGGTCCAGGATGTTCACAGTTGCTTGCAGCAGTCCAAAAAACCATCGCAAATGGGGATCCAATTTGTGGGGCTGTTATGGAGAGCTTTCGAACAGTTTATTTTCCGCCAAATGATTCCCGTTTACATACGCCGTTATGTTGAATAACTCAAGCATCGCACGCATGGGTAAAGTTGGATCTCAAGGCCTCGGAGATTCCGCAACCTTGGGAGATCAAAAATTTCAGGGGGCTACGCCACTTGTAATACAAACAGCGCCTCAGAATGTTTGGCACTTTCAACGGATGTTATCGGCGTTTGCATGGTGACCTACTCATGGCTTACCAAATTTTAAACAACACTAATGACCCGTGTCACCATCTGTGAAACGTGAGTCACAAGCTCAAACTGAGAAGTCATCATTACAAATTGGCAGAATAATACAGTAGGTTGGAGTGTCGGATTAACTTCTTCTCGCTGCATGTTTGCCATCCTTGGAGTACCCCGGCAAAAGCTGTCATTGCAACATCCAGATTACTCATCTTCAAAGTAAGTGTCGACATTGCATTGACCATACTACACAATACCACGGAACCCAAAGGACCCATGCAAACAGCAGAAAAACAAAAACAAATCAATCCAGCTCCCCATTTGCCGGAAACCAAAAACGATATCCTTGGATAATACATAAAAACATGTGTGAACAGCTCAGGCGAGAACACTGTAACTGGCAAGTTCGCAATTTGCAGTTGTTCACTATTTCCTATTGCTATTTTTGCATTCATTTTTCTCCCCCATAAACGATCATCAGACGGGACATGTCAAGATTTCGCTTTTATTCTCCTCAAGATGGTTGGCAGCATCCGGTTTCGGATTTGTCTCTCACAGTGACCATTACTTGACGCCTACGCCTACAGAGGGACCATGAGTGGCTTGCGCTGCACCATCCACAGCTCCAACCACACACCCCATATCCAGTGTAAACTCGAAGGAATAAGACCGGGAGGCATGTGAATGGGAGCCACGTTTCATCAATGGAGCCGGCCCACACTCTTTCACAGGCAAACACAAGCACGCTGTATTTGGGAATCAAGCGCAAACAAGGCGGTGACTGGACCGTAGTCCGTTCCACACTAAGTGCATGGAACCACACTTTGATCCTAACACGGCCACAAGGACCGCGCACCTCGTCCCATCCAGCAACGACCAACTGTCTCCTAGAGCCAGTATGGACGAGGTAGTGGGTAATAGACAGGTAGGCACCCAGAAAGTATATTTTACGGAAATGCCATAAACACGAAAGTGTTATCGAAATTATCTACAATTGGCTTAAGCGACGTGTACAAGTTTATAGAAGAGAGTATAGGTAGGCATTTATATGGGAAAGAAAAGCATAAGGACAAAATTGAAAACCCACCACCTGAAATAAAGAGACCTAGCATACAAGCACGCGGTTAGTAAATCGAATGCAGCGTACTTACAAATGCTGCGCTGGTTCTGCCTAACTTCTCTGCAGGACCCGTCGTCGCTTCGTTAGTGGTCCCGAGTGGTCTCGCTCATGGCTCACTAAAACTGCCTAACTCAGGCACTCGAGACCGCATGTGCTACAGCACCATGCGCTCGATGTCGATGGAGTACAACCCATCGGTGCTTGCCTCTTCCGCACTTGCCGCTTCTTCTCTGCATGTATGAGGACTTTCTCCAACACTTCGGCAACAGCCTTCGTGATTAGATCGCGCCATGCACGCCGATCAACCTCCTTCGATTCCCATGACCTGCAATCAAGATTAGAACGTGAGAGGCTCACTTTGATCATGTCTAGGTAACGTCACTTTGGTTTTCCCACATACCGCTTCCCAATACTCAGCTGAACGTATAAGAGTTGTTTCGGTATCCGCGTCGAATTCATACGGCTCACATGACCGAGCCACCTCAGGTGTCTCAGTAAAAGTATGCAGTCCACTGCATACATCCCACTTTGTCGCAACACTTCCGTGTCAACAACTCTGTCGCCCCAACTGATGCGCAAAATCCGTCGCAAACACTGCTGACGGAACCGCTCGAGATATCGCACATCCAGCCGGTACATCGTGCACGTTTCACTGCCGTATAGAAAAACGGACAGCACCATGGATTTGTACACCATCAGCTTCGTGCCAATGGTAGGCTGATGGTTGTTCCACACTTGGTACTCAAGCTTCCCGAATGCAGCCGCTGCCTTCGAGACGCGGATACGCAGCTCACTGTGCATCTGCTGATCAGTCGACATCACACTCCAAAGGTAGAAGAAGCGGGAGGTGGTTTCCAATACTTCAGAAATAATGCTGATTCGCGGCAATATTGAAGATTACACCACTGATGAAGGCTGAAAGAGACGGACAGTTTTGCTTGTGTTGGTGGTGAGCCCGAGTTTGGCCGCTGTCGAAGGCAGCGCACTAGTCATGTGCTGCAACTCATCCGCGCTGTGTGCAAACAACGCACAGTCGTCAGCAAACAGCAACATACGGATAGTTGTCCCACATACTAGAGTTCTCGCACCGAAACGACGGATGTTCAGCAACTCACCATCAATACGGTGCTCCACACGAACACCGTAAGCACAAGCGGCATCAAAAGCACAATACATCATGGCATGAAGATAGATATTAAACAGGGCAGGAGCTAAGACACAGCCTTGCTTCACACCACTGACAACTGCAAAGTCATCCGAAGTCTCT
Source organism: Dicrocoelium dendriticum (assembly GCA_944474145.2). Lineage (NCBI taxonomy): Eukaryota > Metazoa > Platyhelminthes > Trematoda > Plagiorchiida > Dicrocoeliidae > Dicrocoelium > Dicrocoelium dendriticum. Next base: position 20,551 of record CALYDF020000128.1, read on the forward strand.
CCACTCAGCTGCACTCTCGCTCGCATACCACTGTGCAGACATTCAATTAAACTTACAAACTTACGCGGGCAACCAAACTTACCCAACACCAGCCACAATGCCTCGCGATTCACCGTGACAAATGCCTTGGTGAAATCAACAAAAAGCGAGTACAATGGCTGGTGTCGTTCTCTGCAGTTCTCCTGCAACTGACGAGCCGCAAACACCATATCTATAGTGCTGCCACCCGAACGGAATCCACACTGCTCTTCCGCCACGTTAGGTTCCACAACCTGACTGACGAAGCGGTTGAGCAGGATTCGGGCAATCACCTTGCCCCTACAACTCAGTAAGTTGATGCCACGACAATTCGTGGCACATTGCTTGCTGCCTTTGCCCTTGTACAGTGGTAGCACAAGGGCATCCTTCAGCTCAGGAGGCACCTCCTCCTCAATCCATACACGTTGCACCAAGTGGTGCAGCGCAGTCAACAACGCGGGTCCACCCTTTTTGAACACTGCAGGCGGGATCCCGTCGGCCCCAGCACACTTGCTGTTTCGCAGTTGAGCAAGTGCTCTCTGCGCCTCATCCAGTGTCGGCGTATCCGCCAGACTCGTCTTCACATCGTGCCGGTTGAGGCCGTTCAATGTAGGCCAGTCGATCTCTGAACGGTTGTTCAAGAGACAGTCAAAGTGTTTCCGGCAGATCTGCATTATGTCTGCAGTCTGTGTTCAGGTAGCGCCTGAACTACCATGGATCAGCATCCTCAGCGGCTCCAATCTCGGTCCATACACCGCCTTCAAGGAGTCAAAGGATTCCTTGTGTTGGCGGCTTTCATCGTAACATTCCATCTGCTTCGCCTTCTCCGTCCACCATGCATTTTTTATGCGGCGGAGCTCTCGGGTCAGTCGCCGTCTAATTTTGCGAAGCAGACTATTCTCTCCCAAGTCACTGGGGTCTGCGACATGTGCAGCAAATGCTGCATTCTTTCTCGACACCAATGCACCAATCGTCGCATTTTTGTCATCAAACCAATCAGGCCGCTTACAGTTTGCGAGCCAGATGATCTCCTCGGCTGCAGCTGTCACCTGGTCGTGAATGTGGTGCCACAGGTCGCCGACTCTGGCTATGCAGTCCACATCCCACAGGCGTGCAGCCATCGCCTTCTCCAGCTCAACAGGTTTCGCCACAGTACCGAGGGAGAGAATGTTAAATTACGCCGATTCACGGCGGGAGTGCAAAACATAAATTAACAAAAATATACCGACAGTTTGGTGTGTGCCAATTCGTTATCAGTGCTACACTCAGCTCCACGCAGTACATGTATTACGCGCACTTCACGCATATCACGCTGACGTACGATGACATAGTCGGGCAGGTGAGCGTGACCACTCCGTGGGTGCGTCCAAGTTGCTATATCACTCGCACTCAGTGAAAACCGAGTGTTCGTCACCGTCAGGCCGTGAGTGGCACAGTGAGAGCAGCCTGTCACCGTTCGCATTCACTGAACCAATGCCATGCGAACCGATAACATCTGTCCACGCCGATGCATCACGCCCAAAGCGCGCGTTGAAATCACCCAGCAGATATAGTCGGTCGCTTCTCGGCACAGACCGAACCACGGAGGATAGCTGAGTGTATAATTGATCGCAAACGTCACCTGGATAACACATGGTCGGATCGTACGTGCTTATAAAAGTGGCAAACTTACTTCTTCCGATTCGTAGGCGAACAGTCATCAGTCGCGCGCTGATGCCTGTTGGTTCACCCACCAGTTGACCATGGAGGCGATCGGATATTGCAAATCCGACCCCATGCTCACATGGTGCTGAGGAGGCGTTGCCCGCCCAGTAGAACGTGTAGCCAGCACCTGCTTAATGCAACTTACCTTGATCAGCGAGCCGAGTTTCACTGAGCGCCGCAATATCGATGTTGTAACGCGCCAGCTCCATCGCGACCAGTGCAGCGCTTCGCTCGGGGCGCTCACTGGAGTTCCGGTCGAGTAGTGTCCGCACGTTCCAGCAAGTGATGCTGAATGTTTTCGCGCAGGCATCCCATTGAATTAGTGGGCAATCGCACGCGAGGTGGTCGTTGTTCTTCAGAGTTTTGCTTGAGGGATTCCACCCGGAGCCTTTGGCTCAATAGCCTGACCCACAAGGCAGTGGTGAGCAGATCCAGCTCGGGAATGTGATTGCAGAGACAGATCGGGATCTGCTTGACGGCCGTAACACGCAGCCTTGGAGGTACTGGAACCATCCGTATATGTTTTGCTACCGTAGTTGGATACGAATTTGCAACCAAGGCTAGACCCAGGTGGGTTTTGGCGGGTTTGCACCAATTTGACCAGGGGCTGCCTGGCTTGAGGCAGGCAATAGCAAACCGTTGAGCACACGGTGGTGCCCTCACACCATCAGAAACAATGCGTGGCGCTCTTGCTCTTCACCAATCAAACTGTGAGCTTATAACCCGTAAACCTGTTGTCTCCCATGGCTAGGTTTGACAGGAATAAGGCCATCGACCACTTCCTAACCTCCGAAGAGGATGGACTAGGATACTGGCAGGGCGCCCACACCTGACAGGAGAACGACTCGGGTCCTCAGCCATAGCCTTCGATTAAATGTACACCCGAAAGGCAGCGGGTCTAGCCCATTGTCAGTTCACTGATTCATGTGGATTGGTGTCCTGGCTCTTACCAGGGAGAAGGGCGTAACCCAACTCTCACCCAGCGGTCGCCACGAGTAGGCGTCCAGGACATGATCCAATGACGCAACTGTAGCAGCAGTGGGTAGATCATCTGTCAGAATCTAGCCACAACCAGCCTCAGCGCACCATAGACATAATATTATTGTAAACAAGAAAATCAAAGCAAAGAAAACGGATCACAAGACAGAGGAGCCCATAATTTTTTTGCAGGTACGATAGTAACCGGCTGCAGAGCCAAAGTAGGAAGCTGACTCAGGGAACAACACTCGGTGCCTTTGGATAAACGGCCTGCCCGCTAAGAAGCGGGGTGTATTTAGGAATCGCATCCCTTGGGAGGCGGTGACTGAGTACGCAGTTCCGTACCCTCTTTGTATAGTGGACTGCGAAACAGTGTCCCAAGTTTTCTCACGATGTCAACATCGAGTTGCTGGAATACAATGCTTAGCCAAAATAAAGTAGCTGCCAGCTGATCGCAAGAATCGGTGGCGTGTCGATCCATTCATTGCTAAACAACTTATACTTCGGATGTGCAGTGCATACCAAGGCATGCAGCACTACGCGTTATCTAATCAAGAATCGTTTGCATAAGAAAGTGGCCCAAAACAAGAGCAGCCATGTGGTCCATGTGCCGCAGACTTGTCAATCGGTTAGCCAGTAAAACGACCACACTGAAAGAGACGGATAGGACAAAGTCACTCAGGGCGGTTTCCAGCACAAAGTGGAAGAGGAAAAGGGATATATAACAATCTGGAAGCACCTTTGGGGAATCAAGAAACAACCACAAATAGTCACAAACCCGAACACCGGAGTCGTAGCAGAGCTTATAGTAGGAGTTTACATGGCTATCGAAGTGAGAAGGCAAACTGGCGCAATCAACTGCGTCGAGGATGGTTTTCAAGGCAAACGGAACCACCACAGTGCGTCACGTGAATGCGTAGCGATGTTCCATTAAATAACGAAGAACAGCCAGCTGAACAACGGTTCTTCGATCGGAGGAAAAGTAGCACGGCTTTTGTCGACTCAGCTCTCACAAAAGCGAAGGAGGTTTCCTCAGGTGGTGGGTAGCTTGTATCCAGAGCCTTGCGGCTTAGTTTAAATCATCAGTAGGAAGGTAGCTCTGCACCTTCCCATAGAGAACCGAATAGAGCGGATATATGCACACCATAGGTCTCCAACGTTTGTGACAACAATGAGGGAGGCTTACTGGGTTCAAGCACAGTTTCATGTTCAGACGAACTAATCCGCAGCCGATTCGTAGCATCTCTATCATCGTAGACGACAACAACAAGAACAGCAGCAAGGAGGAGGGCACTTACATTACAAAGGTTCTGATGCCGCAACATTGAGCCTCCTGCAGAAATGTTCACTGTCGTTCAGCGTCATAATCGAGGTGACGGAGAGTGAATCGGTTAGTCATCGTTTTTCGGTCATTATACTACTTCAGCATAATGTTTGTAGACGAGTGCGCCGAATAACCTGGAAAATTGCGACAGGATTTCCATCTCACGGATCCTTGCTACATACCAACATTCCAGCTCAAGCTAAAGCCTCCTAATATGACGTCACTACAAGTCTTTGCAGGCGCACTTAAGCTAAACACACAGTGAAACCACCTTAACCAACTTAATGCAGACTTCAGAAACCCTTCCACAGTCCATCTGACCCAGGATAGTGAGCATTCATTCGGGAAGACTGCAACCAGCGACCAACTCATGCACCTCGTGCACCTGCGTCAACTAGCAGCTCTATTCATCGTGATACTCTTCAACTGTAGTGAGTTGGGTGACGAGCGAGAGGGTCAGAAATGTTAGTACTTCACTGAAGCCGAAAGAGTGAGCAACATGCATGTGCGTGCTGGGACATGATCGGACCATGGTAACAGGGTCAGTAACCTTGAGTTGATGCGCACAAGCTGAACTCCATGGCAATAACGTCAACCTGAGTCCAGTGCTTCGTAGGTTCCACTGGATGCTAGGCAGCACAATGTGAACAAAGCTCGAGGTGATATTGCTAACCCCCACCACCTGTGGCGCAAACGCAACATCACTCTCGAGTTGAAGGGCAGAGTTTATAACGCAGCCGTACGCTCAACCCTCTCATACGGTTGTGAAAGCTGACCCATCAGGTAGACAGACATAAAGAGGCTAGTCACGTTCGACCATCGCTGCTTTCGCAGCTTAGCTCATGTTTGGTGGGAACACCGGGTGAGCAATGAGCATGTTCGGTGCCGCGTATTTCGTACAGAAACAGCGAGTGAACCGCTCAGTAGCAGTACATCGCTCCTCAGGCTCCGACGCCTGGGTCACGTGTTGTGCATGCCAGCATACAGACTCCCACGACGTGCGTTGGAAGAGGTGGGGAGTCCGAACGATGATTTGGTCGGGAGAAATGGAAGACCTCACTTCGAATTTGGCATGAGTTGATACACCAAGAGTGCCTGGCTGGGGTCTGAAAGACGGAGAATAGGTTTGGTTGGACACACTTGCTGATATGGAGAAGAGCCGGCCCCAATGGCGTTTGGGTCGCGAATTTCATTGTCCATCACCCTCTACATCTAATTCAACCTCTAATTCCAATGTCATACGAAATGTATAACATAGTATTTAACATTACAATATTTGTCTTTGAATATCTTGTACTGTAACTTTTCAGTAACTTATCTTTCTTATTGCAGAATAGTAGCTGAGGTGAATTTCTCACCCGCAGCTAACGTGTACTGATGATGATGTGAACATTTCTGCTGGAAAGTGGAGCTGCGATGGAAAGGATGCAGTTCGACGCTAGCCAAAAATATTAACGGAAAGTATCTGTCTAAAGTGCATCCGACCATCAAGTGACCTTTCAGATGGAGCCCGATAGATGTTCACCTGCGTGTTCCTGTCCTTAACAAAGATCATAACATCCATATTCTCAGTCATACAGATAACCGGTTAGAGACGAAGATGGAATTCGCTTTGATGGTATCCGAGTTGCAGTCCATTGGGGTTTACAATGAAACTGAAAATGCACCTAGTTTGGAAACGGCGACCAGTAACCTCAATGACGTACGGAGGTTGAGTAGCATACATACAGCTGTTTACCGGGATTCATTTCAATAGTCAACTTGCGACATGTTTAATGAGGATAATACTGTCGAAATGTCATAGCTTGCGAAACGCCGAGTACACACACTTTTGAAGGACTCCGAAATACGGTACGAAGCTAGTCTACTCCTGTGTTTCGGTGGGACGGCCGATAACTGCAAGAGAACAAGGAGGAAGAGTTGTCGCTGTGTGCTGACCAAGCTGACTCAAACAGCGAATGTTGGAGGAACCAATGAGAAAAGATAACAGTTTAGTTGTGTCGTTTTCCGAGCTGGGTAACTTAACTGCAAACGTATCGCATCTTCAGTGAAGAAGTGGTAACACTCAGGTAGCAGGAAACGGTAGGTAGAAAACATCATCATGGATACTGTCAGCAACCAGAAAGTAGTGATCCAGACCCATGGAGAAGCACAACAGGGCAGGGACTTCGTCGAAGTCTGGTTTGCAACCATGAGCTCTATCAAGAGGCACATCGACACCGATCCAATATACCAACCGCTGAGACAGATAGCTTAAGAATAGTAACAACCGATGTTCGAAAGAACCTAATCCAACACCCAGACAACGAACAGAATGGTCGATATGAGCCCAAACTGCTCATCCACAATCACTGCATCAATCCGAGTGCATTATTCCCAACCACGTCTTAACAACATTTGCGAAGCCAATGACAGTGATTCGACCATCACCGCAGTACACAATGAATCACCAAGCAGAACGAGACGAATATAATAGCCCCAAATGCGTATAGAAGGAACGGAGTATCGGTTGACAGCATGTATTGGGTTTGTAATCTACCGGCCCCTTGCACCTGAATGCCATCAATTATGCAGTGAAGCCACTTCTAATGGCGGCAAAAGGTTTTCGGTTAACTTGCCCAGCTTGGCGAACACCGCAACTACTGAACAAGCCATCGAGTTATCAAAATCATTTCGGGAAAGAGACTGGAAGGAAGCATGGTATGTAACACACGCATTACCCGCAAAAAAGCCAACAGCATCAAGCTCGTTAATCGAAGATGGTGCGCTGCAAAGAACAGAGGAAGAAGTAGTAGCACTCATGACCGAAAATAATTCAAAGTGAATTGTGATCCCAGCTGAAAAAGAACGCTAAAATCCACATACCCACTGGTTATGAAAAAACCCGAGAGCAACATGAGCAATTTGCCAGTTTCCCGAGGCTCGCCTCAAAATAAAGTGAACCGTATGTCGGGTATGAGCGTCATTAATCTTCTCTGCATACATCTCTTAAGCCTCAAACAAAGTGATAATCAAGTAGAGCAGCCTGTATGGTGACATGTGACAAAAGTGTGCAGTTGGATGTGTGTGAAGAATAGTCGAGTTGACTCGAATGATAATAGCATGAAATAAAGATGAACAATTCGCGCAACCAAAAGAAAACTTAAGCAAATGTACAAAACGGATGTGCATCTTCAGATTGCTTGCTTGTGAAAACGAGTTGCCACAGTAGCTGCAGTTATCTGCAGCTACCTATATATATATATATATATATATATATATATATATATATATATATATATATATATATATATATATATATATATATATATATATATATATATATATATATATATATATATATATATATATATATAGGTCGGTTATTTTTGGCTGTGTTGACAAGATCACTTTGTGTTAACTTGCTGCGTTCATTGGAAGTATTTCGTGGAAATTGAGCTAACATTCAGTTTCATTTCCGATTCTGAAATTTCCGACCAGAAATACTTGCATTTCATCGTTTTGTTTCGGCGATCTTGCTATCGCCACTTTCTTCGTCAATTGGCCGCCATCTTGTTTTCGGATTATTCGCAATGCCGAAGCAGTCATCCTGTGGTACTTGCTCCAAACTAGTCGGATACCGTGCAAACGCCCTCACGTGTGCATTTTGCCAAGTTAAATACCATATTTCATGTGTTGGATTATCAGTTGAGCATTTTCATCGCCTTCGCGAGATCCAACACGATTTCGTCCAAACTATATGTGAAAATTGCCGAAATCAGATACAGCCAGAAAGAGTAAAGCCGACGTGTAGTCCTCAGCGTTTCGTTGCGAACAGCTCCGTGTGTTTGGCCCAACAACCTAGCGCGAAGAGCCCTCAGGTTTCGGCTCAGTCGTCCTCCTCTACCCGTGCAAACTCACTTACACGAAGTCCAACCGTTGTGAGAAGCCCAGTTGCACCTGGGCTAAATTGTTTACCTTTGTTGTGTCCACTGGACACTGATGTCCCAGCAGGTGAAAGTCTGAGTGCTGAATACCAGTGGAAAGAACAGAGGACGAAATTACGAAGGAACGTTGGGCGTTCACGTTCTGTAAGTCAACAGTTAGCCAAACCACTTGAGGTTGGTAGGATACTTCGCCCTGCAAGGCCAACCTCGTCCGACCAGAGGCGTTATAATCTCGTGATCTTTCACGCACCGGAGTCCAGTGATCCATCACCCCAAGTGCGCTACGATCACGATGTCGAGTTTTTACAGGGTCTAATTGATAGACTCTTCGACGCTGGTGAGGGCTCGGTAAAAGTGAGGCAGATTACACGTCTTGGAAAGCAAGGTGATCAACAAAATCGGCCTATGAGAATCATTTTTGTGGACGAAGCCAGTCCAAGACTTATCATGTCTCGCCTAAGTAGGCTGAAAGGTTTGAAGATCCATGTTCGTCCCGACCTGGACCCAGTAGACAGGGAGCGGCTCAAGTCTGCCATCGTTGAGTTGAAAAGACGCACTGGTGAGGGGGAAACAAATCTTCGTATCGTAAATTTTCGGGTGGTTTCCAACACTCCGCGAATCAGGATAAACAGGCTGCTCACACTTCAAGCACGCCCGGTGGCTCCTGCTGCGGCCTGCGAGTAGCCTTCACAAACGTTTGCAGTATTATGAATAAGCGCGATGAGCTTTGTTGTTTCGTTGCGTCTGAGCGGCCAGACGTAGTGGGACTCGCAGAGACATGGCTGCATGCAGAGTTATACACCCAAGAACTTGAACTCAACGGTTACTCGTGTTTCCGATGCGATAGACTAAAGAATGCCCACGGTGGTGTCTTACTTTACATCCGGTCTTCCCTGCGTGGGAGACTTGTGAGCACCTACCGAAGTGACGATGGCCTGTGTGAGCTACTGTGGTGCTCCATCCGCCTCAGGCGAGGAGAACTGCTTGTGGGCGCAGTTTATCGCAGTCCCCTGAGTCGTTGTTTGGATTGGCTGCCCCATCTTCGGACCCACATGAGTCGTCCACACTTTCTGCTTATGGGCGATTTTAACTGTCCTCAAATACGATGGCCCGACGTGCATTTGATGCCTGGACATAGTGAGGTTGAAGCAAAGTTCTTGGATTTGGTACTTGAAACTGGTGCATCGCAACACATATGCCAGCCAACACGCATATCAACACGTTCAACCTCGTCCTGTCTCGACCTGATGTTAACGAGCTACGAACAACGAGTGCGTGACGTTAGGATCCTGGAGCCCCTGGCTACGAGCGACCACTCAGTACTGATAGCTGATATGGAATTATCTTTGCCGTATTCACATCCGCTGCAACCAGCTCCCAACTACTGGAAAAAGGACTTCGATGGTCTTGCTCGAGCCGCGCGCCAACTGGATTGGTCTCTGTCACAAACTGCATCTGTGGAAGATTGTTGGATATTTATAAAAGAGAGATTAACATCATTGTGTTCCAAATTTGTGCCATTGAAATGTCGAAAGGTTGGACCGATTAAGCCTCATTGGTTTGATAAAGAGTATGGAAACCTGGCTCGGAGGCGGCGCAGACTGTGGGACAAATTCCTTCTCTCTGGCTCTGCCAATGATTATGAAGGGTATAAATGTCAGCGGAATCTCTGCAACAGTGCAAAAAAGAATAAACGCCGACACTTTGAAGAACAGCTCGCATTAGCCGCCAAGACCGCTCCCAAGAGAATCTTTGCATACGTGAAGCGACGCCTGAAGCCGGCGGGTGATGTGCCAGTGCTGGATGGCACGGATGGACAGCCCCTAACCTCCAGCACTGAGCGTGCGTCCGCGTTGGCGGCGCACTTCGCTTCTGTATTTGCGAATAACCAGGTGTCTGTTCCGAGTTCGACGTGTACCGCTTTTACCGAACTCGATAGTCTGCATTGCGGCGTCGAAGATGTAGCTCAACTACTCGCCAACCTTGACGGCACCAAACCTGCCGGACCTGATGGGCTTCACCTACTGGTTCTCAAGTCACTTTCAACCATCCTCTCTCCTATCGTGACTGACCTTTTCAACAGGTCGCTCTCCGAAGGTTTGTTGCCGGTTGACTGGAAATGTGCGGTGGTGAAGCCTATTCCGAAAGGCGGCGACCCTAGCAAAGTAGACAATTACAGACCAATTTGTCTGACACCTATATTGGCAAAGGTTGCTGAGAAAATCGTGAAGAAGAGATTGCTGCAACTGCTACAGTCAAACGAGGTCCTGACGCCCGCACAGCACGGTTTTATGCAAGGTCGCTCATGCATTACTAACCTGCTTGTGACGAGGCATGAGTGGTTGAAGGCAATAAACAAGGGGAAATCCGTCGACGTAATATTCATCAATTTCAGTAAAGCGTTCGACAAGGTCAGTCATGAGGTTCTCCTTCACAAACTCAGCATGTGTGGCGTCGGTGGCTCACTGCACCGGTGGATCCGCGACTTACTTGTTGGACGAAATTGGAGGGTACAGGTCGACGACCATCTAACTGACTGGTACCCCTCTACAAGTGGCGTGCCTCAAGGCACTGTGCTGGGGCCCACTCTGTTCCTGATCCACATCAACGAACTACCGCAGCTTCTCCAGTCGCCATGTGTCTTGTTTGCGGACGACATGAAGATTTGGAGAGAAATCGACGCTCCCGATGATTGTGGCCTACTTCAGCAAGACCTCAACCGCCTATCCATATGGTCTGCAGAAGTTCTTCTCCCGGTCAACCCAGCCAAGTCGGTATTTATGAGCCTGGGGAAGGGTGCAGACGGCCGAACCTACACACTTGACGGCCAAACGCTATATCCCACACCCTCCGTGAAGGACCTAGGTGTACTCTCACGCTATGGTTTGAAGTCCGTTGACAACACGAACAGGCTATATCGGAACGGACTGCGCATGCTTTGGGCGCTCAAACGTAGCTTCGGCACATGGTCTGAAGAGGTTGCCACTCGCCTGTTCTCTTCTATCATTAGACCAATGCTAGAGTACGGTTCGCCCGCCTACTTACCGATTACCCGAGGCGAGGCACAAAAGATCGAACGGATAAAACACGTTGCTACCAGGCTGATCCCGAGTTTACGTGGCTTTGGGTATGAAGACCGTTGCGAGAAACTAGGACTCTACACTTTGTCCTACCGTCGGGTGCGAGTCGACCTCATTATGACCTACCGAATTCTACATCTCGGTGAGTTCCCCATTTTAAGATCAATGCTGCACTTACGAGGGCCATGCAGCACACGCGGACACAGATACAAACTTGTTGTGCCGGATATGACACGTGTACCCCACCCACTGTGCTTCGAACGGAGAGTGGTAAACATTTGGAATAGTTTGCCCGAACATGTGATTGAGGCAACATCTGTGCAACAGTTCAAAACGTTGTTAGATTTGCATTTTGCCTCTATTCGATTCAGAGAACGACTGCACACTTACGATGACATCACATTTGTGAATCCTGAAATATCGTAAGTCGAATATTTTAAATATTACATGAGAACGACAATGATATTCAAGGTTAACAACTTTTATAACGTTTTTCGCCATATCTCGAAAGAGTTGTACAGAATGCATTTCTACTTGCTCTATAATACAGCATTCAGTATTCAGTATATATAGATATATATATATATATTATTGTTATTAATAATCTAGTACTATCTACTGTGACGACTTATTGGCTGGAGGAGTTGTACGAGCACTAAAATCTCCTGTGACCATTCAGAATTACACCTATGTAATCTAGGCTAACTAAGAAGCCGGCGGAAATGATGCGCACTGTAAACGTGGAGATAGTTTATATTGAACTACACTTTGTGGTCGATTTTACCATTGCACAGAACGTGTGGTTTTTAGAACAATTGCTTTTCTGTGCCACCAAAGCTCAACATCGCTGAACCTCGAGCGATCAAGTTATGCACCATCGCGAGGAGACTGTACCTCTACATGATACGATAATTTGAGTGCTTCTGTGATCCACTTAGTTTCGAAGGGTGGAGCTTTCCTCGCCTTCAGAGCCACACATCCAAGATTATTCTGTTGTCAAAGATCAGGAAAAACCCCTCTCGTGCCCCACCAAGTGGAGAATTGGAGTGGTAGTGCCTCCTTACTTGGTAAAATAGACTCCCTGGAACCCGGTACCAAGAACCCTTGCCTTGCTGTCAGGTTGTTGGATAAAAGGCTTTGGTCGAAAACCCAAAAGCTTCCTCTGTCTAGGCCTGGACGACCGGACAGTATGCTGCTCAAGCAATGCGATACAATAACGTTTTGGCCGTCGCAGGTTGGATAGGCTTTCCAATCTTCTTATTCCCCCGCTTGCGTGTTATCATCCTTACTATCCCACTCCAAACTCACCTTTATCCCCACTGTTTTCAACCCCAAATTCTCGGCCCTGCTCATCCTACTTCAACATTCGCTGATCTTCGGGTTTCACAACATACGCAATTGCATTGCGCCGTTCCAGTCCAGTCGACAAATCCATGTTTAACCAACCGAACAACGTAAGTTCATTTGTTTTTCTTTGGAGCCCTCGTTCCTCACTAAGACTGGCATGCCTTACGTGCGCACTATATTACAGCTTGATCACTTGCACTTGCACTTGCCCAAACACTAAAGGCCCATCGATCGATATTTGCTGCTTATCGATAACCCGCCTGCAAGGTTAGCGCCTGTTACGTGTTCAACCAATGATCGCTCACTATGACCGTGTACCTGATTGGCCCTATACACACACGTAGATAAGCACGCACACACGCACTCAAGGACACACCCTAACTTTCCGTGTTCACATGTAAACCGTTAAGTGTTCAGTATACTGTGCGCCAGACTGACGCGTCTTCTTGCTTATTCGCTACTAGTTGAAATACGTACTTGCGGTTAGAGTCCAGCTGTGATATCTGGCGACGGAGGTCAACATGTCCATGACAAATACTCCACCGGTCTTCTGGTCGTGCTCTACCGACAAACCTTCCCTGGACTCGTGGCATAGATGGCGGAAAACCTTTACGGATTACTTGGAATTGCTTCCAATCTTGAATCCAGCAGTATCTCTTACTGAGAAAACCAAAGTGAAGCTCTTGAGACAGTTTCTTGGAGATGAGGGTCAAAGGTATTTCGATGCACTTCGCATTGATCAAATCTCTTCTACGATAACCGGCGCTTTGGAGACCTTCAGTGCTCTTTGGGGTGCTCGTCAGAATGTTTTTACGGCTAGATACTACTTCTCGAAACTCTGCCAGAAACCAGATGAGAGTGTGAACGAGTTCATCGCTCGTGTACTACAAGCAGCACCTGATTGTAAATACAATGAAGTCGATCCAACGAGATTTGAAGAGACCATGTTACTCCAATGTTTGATAGCCGGAATCTCAGACCAGAGCACGCGGGAGAAGCTCCTTTCACAAGATGATTGTTCACTGACCTGGGAGACGGCCTGCTCGATTGCCCGGCAGAGGGAACACCTTACACAACAACTCGCAACATTTACGCTGAAGGACTCGTCAGATGAGCTGCGATTGATTAACACTACACCAAAACCAAAGCCACCCACTGGCGTCAATTTGTTTGTGTGCTATCGTTGTGGTGAGCAGCACAGTTGTCCATCCGACTGCCGGCATCAGAAGACAGTATGTCGAAGCTGCGGGAAGGTGGGCCACCTGGCGCGAGTGTGTAGATCGGTCAAGCGACGTTCAGGTGGGGCTTATCGAGGAGCAAACCCCATCAAAACTGTGGACGAGTCTGATGGTAGCGACCCTGAATTACATTCCATTTGGCTTAATTCCGTTTCTAGCATGCAGCCGGCGCCATACACTCTAGAGCTTTACATTGAAGGACAAAAGGTACAGATGGAAATCGATACAGGAGCATCCGTGACGATAATCCGGGAAAACGCTGTAAAAACGCTCCCGAACTTATCCGCTTGCAATTCTGTTCTTCGTACATACACCGGTGAACCTATACGTGTCCTTGGTAAATGCTTCGTGAAGGCACAGTATGGCGACAAAATACGCACACTTCCTGTATATGTGATCCCCGGGGATCGTCCAAATCTGCTTGGAAGAGACTGGATACGTGCTTTCCCGGATACAATGAATGTGGTAAAATTAGTCACCGAGATCTCCGGACTTGAAACATTACTTAAACAACATTCAGCTGTTTTTCCGAGGAGCTTGGGAAGTTGAAAGAATTTCAGGCTGCGATAAAACTAAAGGAAGACGCTCGACCAAAATTCATTAAGGCGCGCACACTACCATACGCTATGAGGCCTAAAGTTGAAGAGGAACTAAACCGCCTACAGACTCAAGGTATTATTACTCCTGTACACTTTTCTGACTGGGGAACTCCAATTGTGCCAGTAACCAAACCGGACGGCTCCGTACGGATTTGTGGTGACTACAAGATAACCATAAATCAAGCATCCATGCTGGTCAGGTACCTCTTGCCACTGATGCTCATCCAGGTGTGGCGAGAATGAAGGCACTAGCGAGAGGGTACTGCTGGTGGCCCAACATCGACTCAGACATAGAGAACTTACTGAAGAATTGCGATATTTGTCAGGCGTAGCAGCGGAGCAAGGCGCCAGGTCCAATACACCCTTGGCGTTGGCCCGACAAGCCCTGGCAGCGTATCCACGCTGACTACTTCGGACCGATCGACGGGACCATGTTTCTTCTACTTATTGATGCACATTCTAAGTGAATTGGCGTACATCCAGTTACTCAGGCGACAGCCGAATCCACCATCACTAAAATGCGCTCGTCCTTCGCTACGTTTGGCATTCCGGAAAGCATTTGTACAGACAATGGTTCGCCTTTTACCAGTGCCGAATTTGGTAAATTTGTCGCCAACAACGGAATCCAACACGTTAAATCAGCCCCGTATCACCCAGCATCAAATGGATTAGCGGAGCGTGCAGTACAAACTGTGAAACAAGGCTTACTAAAGCAGCGAACGGGAACATTGCGAACAAAACTGGATCGGTTCCTATTCTCCTACCGTTCTACACCCACTGAGGCTACCGGGAAATCCCCGGCGGAATTGATGTTCGGCAGAAATCTGAGAACGAGGCTTCATTTGTTGTTCCCGAACCCGCCTGTTGAAGTACAGGAGCGTCAGAAAAAGTTTGTGTCTTCAGAGGAATCAAAGCCAGAAGTTACATTTCAGGACCATCAACCTGTTTACACCAGGTTACCGCATGAACAATGTTGGCAGCCGGCGACTGTGCTCGATTCTTCAGGAAGTCAAAACGATTTGCAGCTTCCGGACGGCCGGGTTGTTCGCCGGCACTCAGATCATGTACGCCCCAGGAGCACTGACACACCTGCCGTGAGTCAGTCACACTCGGAGATCGCAGAGCAAGCTGCAGAGCACGATGAACACAGCACAACAGGGGAAACTCAATTACGCCGATCGACCCGGATTCGCAAACCGATCGAACGTTTTCAGCCATGACTGTAACGTCAGCCAAAACAGGGAGGACTGTTACGTGTTCAACCAATGATCGCTCACTATGATCGTGGACTTGATTGGGCCTACACACACATGTAGATAAGCACGCACACACGCACTCAAGGACACACCCTAACTTTCCGTGTTCACATGTAAACCGTTAAGTGTTCAGTATACTGTGTGCCAGACTGACGCGTCTTCTTGCTTATTCGCTACTAGTTAAATTACGTACTTGCGGTTAGAGTCCAGCTGTGATAGAGCCCCTTGCTTATCATGCCATCCCTCACATGCGCAACGGCAGCACATTTTTATTGAGCCTTTTAAATGTCGGCTTGGGCATTGTTTTGAGTCCCCTGGCTGAAGCTTCCCTGATCGATTGGATCTCATTCTGCAGTCGCATATGCGCCTGGCTCGTTTCAAGCTTCCGCTTTGCTCGGCGACAAACACTGCTTGTTTTCGCTGCTGCATCCACGACAACACACTATAGCACAGACTCTGTGAAAGAGGACTACTACCACAAACGTAACTAGCTCACTCGTTGTAACAAAGGAGAGGATAGTGTGTTGCTCGCTGGTTAACTGAACGCTCACGTTGGAAAACTGTCTGCTGATAAGCTGCTTATGACCGGCCAACATGGTGTACGCTGCGTGATGATTAAGGTGGGTGGTTGCTACACTTGTGTGAAGATGCTCGTCTGGCGAAATCGGATGTTCCAAATGTCTGGCAAATTACGCTGGCATCCAAGTTGAGTAAGTGCTAACTGATTAATTTGAAAAGCACTGGTCGCATATTTTCCTGATTCTACTATCTAAAGGCAATAGTTCACATGACCAATCAAAGTGCCAACATAGACATTGGGTCTCTAGGCAGTTTATGAAAATCCTGGATGCCCCCAACATGTTCCGTCTAGAATTGAACACAATGAGACCTGCAAAGATCCCAGAGCAAACCTCCGTGCTAGTCTGAAATGAGACAGGGAGGCCTGTTCGTCTCGTGGTGCATCGGAGATGGAGAAAGCGGCTACCCTTGATAACCATCGGGGTTTAATTCATTTGATATGGGAAGGGGTAGCAGATGCCTGCGGTTAGTTAGACCATACGCAACAAAAGTGGACAGCCAATCAACACCTTACCAAAACTCTTGGAGCGTTGTGGTTAACACTTTTGAAAGTAGATGGAAATTGAGTGTTGCCCACCCGAAAACACTGCACATTTCAATGTGAATCACAGTCCATTACATTGAGATTGCGCGCCGCAATCCAATCACACAACGTGTAGTCCAAACTTGACCCTCCAATTAGTCATTACCGTTGTGCCAAGCGTTGTCCACCGTGACCCGGTAGCCAAAGTGGTAGAGGTTTCGGCTACTATTCCAATGGTCGAGGGATCGAGGCCTGCTGTCTCCACCTGATGAGATGAAATTACATCGAAACGCGTCATGGTTGTGCAGTGTTTTCGGGTGGGCAACACCCAATTTCTATCTACTTTGAGTACAGTCCCAGAGATCGCAGTGACTAAGGTTCACTTCAATGTGAATCACAGTCCATTACATTGAGATTGCGCGTCGCAATCAAATCACACAACGTGTAGTCCAAACTTGACCCTCCACTTTAGAAAGTAGTTTAATCGACCTGAGTTATCATTTTTATTTTCGAGCATTTATTAGCATCCCTCCGGGACCGTCTCCTAGATCCTTTTTTACACACAGTAGCGGCTCGTGAGATCAGAATGTTCAAGTTTTATAAAACCACAAGAGCTGTTGGAGTTTTTCCAGCGCCTTTAAAATTTGGAGGGCTAGCTCTCATGGATCATTGCGCAACTTACTGCTGAAATTATGGGTGCATGAGACTGTCCCACCAGACTGGGGCCGCTCCGTCATAGTCGCAATTTTCAAGGTTGACTCAGGTTCGGAATGTGTCTATCAAAGAGGAAGCAAACTTATCACAATTACCGCTGAGCTGCTCGTGTCTGTCGTTCTTTACAAACAGGCTTGAACCCGTAAAAGCCAGATCAGAGAGTAGCAATAGGGGTTTCTTTGAAACCATGTTTTCCTTGACTACATCTTCAATTTACTTCAAGTGTTGGAACATCGCCTTACTTATTGGCGAGCCGCACTGCATTCACTGTACATGACTTGAAGGCGTAGAGCTAGTACTTAGTGAGCGACCTCTTGTCTTGGAGTATGCCGATGGTCTTGCCCTCATCTTTGACAGCTCCCAAATGTGCCAAGGACATTGGAGAATTATGTACGAGCTTCAGTTGCTTTTTCCCCTCGAAATAAAATGTTCTTATCCAAATATGTGGGGGCCCCACTCCTGCGCTAACCCTTGGTAGTGAGCAGCTAGATGTCGTTCAGAAATTTAACTAATTAGACAACTATTTTAGCGCCTCAGGAATAGGACTGGAATTCACGAGTCGTGTATAAAAAGCTCGAGGCGTTTTCGCCATTCTCCGCCACCTGTAGCAACGGCGTGACATCATTGTCACTTTGAATGGCAAAACTTACAACTCAGCCGTGCCTTCAACCCTCAGGTCCTGTTGTGAAATCTGATCAATCAGCTCGACATAAAAAGAAGTCTAGCTGCGTTTGACCACCGCTGCCTTTGCAGCTATCTAGTGAGAACACTACGTGAACACTGAGCCTGTTCCGCGTCGTGTAATTTGAGCAGGAAGAGCGGCTGAACCACACAGCACCATTAGATCACACAAAAGGCTCCGATACCTGAGTCATGTGTTACACAGACCAGTGCACCGACTCCCGCAACCTGCGTTGATTGCACGACCGGTACCTGGGCAGAAGTACTGGAGGAGAAACCAGGCGATGACTTGGTCAATATGTATGAAAACTCTCGTTTCGAACTTGACTTTGGTTGGTGTTTCCCGACTGCTATACTGGAGTCCGAAGGACGTTGTATCAGCGTGGTTGGCTAGACTTGTTAACATGAAGAAGAACCGATTGTAATGGTGCTTGCACTGTGAGTTCCTTAGTCCCACAGCTTTAGCTTCCCGGTCCATCCACATTCCCATGCCCCATGCATGAGATGATACTTAGCCTTATATTATTTGTATGTTTTTCGTTTTTGTCGTCGACACTATTTAGTATCTTAGTTTTTTGTATCATGAAACATTAGCTGAGGTGGCTTTCTCACCTCTAGCCGAAGTGTGTTGATAATACTGGTGATGGGGTTATGTTAGTACAAACTAACTTAAATGGGCTATGCTAAATCGTAGGCAATTTCGGATCACGGGACATGCCGTAATGTGCGCAGCGAGAATTCGTTCAGCCCTGCAGTCATTCTCCGGTTTTAACTAGCTTGGGTTTCCGGCCCTCTGTACTGGCAAACCCATACTCGGATCACCGGATAGGGTTCGCATCCACATTCCTACTGTGGTCGTCACAGCATTCATCGCTACATAGGTTCCAGAAAGCTTGTCACAACTAGTTTGATCGCATCAGTTATGTGGCAAAAATTTTGTTTGTTATTCTGAAGACACACTGGAAACTGTGACAGCCAATCCGCAATCATTTTGCATCAAACGCAGAGTCAATTATAGCTATTCAGCGGGTTCAAGAAATGGAAAGGAACTAATAAAGTGAAATAGGTGAAACAGCAATGCATGTGAATAGCTGCATGAAAAGAAAGCTTTTTATATATTTTAATCCGTCTACCTAAGGCTGAATTAGTCACCAGGGGTTGTTGGAAACATCAAGATACAGCCGACAGACAAAACAGTCTATGGTTTATTAGAAGTTAACAAGTGGACACTAGAAACGTAGAGTTCAGCAGTTTTTGCCGGGGAATTTTGCAAATTTTCCAAACAACATGAGCAGCTAGAAAGAATGCAAGTCAAAAGAAACCGTTGACTGTTTATGTAGTTCATTGCAGTGGAAATGGAAATGGTTAAACACGTTGGTATAATGAGGTGGCACAGGCTGACTCTATTGAACATAAAGAGGTTCACGGATTCGTGTGTTCATTCTGCGTTCTCAAATCATTTGGAAATTGCACTTGTTTGTAATCGAGACCATCAATGAATAAAGTGGGTTCGTCTAACTGATTCTGGATATTTGTAATTGTCAATCTTGCCTCAAGTTCGGCGACAGGGAACGTGTATTGCGTCCTGTCGTTCTCACGGGTTATCTATGGATTAATTAAAAATAGGAGATCGCATTCAGGAAACATACGCGAATTAGGAAAGTAAAGGTACAGTAATGGAAGCGAACTCGAATAAAACCTCACAGTGTGACTTTCAAATGTGTAAGATGGGAAAATAGCCACTTATTCACGGTCCGCAGACTGAAATCGTTTGAGGGTAAGTTAAGAAAAATTGTGGAGCTCAACTAAAAAACAAGTAATACTATATGGATTTGAAAAACGGGCACAAGATCAAGAACGCTGCAGATGCGGCAAAATATTCAGCGAATTTATGTCTATTGGGCATCTGAATCAGATAAACGTCCACCTGAACGGAAAAGCACTCCAATGCAGTTGTAACTTGTTGGGAAGTATCAGTAGTGCGCATCCATGGAATTAATCAGGCTTTGAAACCATGACAACCAGCGGCTTACGTCAAAGATCGGCCCGGTATAGCTCCGTGATGTCATGATTTACAAGCTACCTGTAAGATAACACGTCTTATCCTCCAATGCTGTGCAAATGCTGAACGTTGCAGAGGATTGGTTTAGCCCCGAAGGACAGGAGGTCCATGAACATTAGCTACGAACGACAGAGCATTTAGAAATTGTTAGGGAGGATATATTTTGAGGTGATAAGGATAAGGGGATATTAATATAGATGATAGGCTCATCACAGCTAGATTTCAAATAAAATAGTAGTCTACATGCCCGGAAAAGCGCTAGACTGCATGTTCAGCCCGTTAGGTATTATCAGTAGTGCGGAGGCATCGGACCCATCAGGATTCGAACCTATAACCACTAGCGGCTTGCACCGCCACTCAGCAGCATATGCCACTGGACCACAGTGGATAGCTTTGGACCGTCATTATTCACAAGCAAACTGTAATGTAGCGCATCTTATACTCCACTGCCATGCAAGTTATGAATGTTGCGGAAGACTAGGTAGGCCTTGAAAGACGCGCCTCCACTACAGTTCCTATGTAGGACATAGCAATAAAAAATCTGTTAGGGCGGAGATATTTCGAGGTACTCACGATTAGCGGATTCTGATATAGTTAAATGAGGTTAATCGCAAACAAATCCTAAAAAGGATACCAATCCAACTGCCGGAGAAGCACTAGACTGCAGTTTTAGCATTTTGTGCATCATCAATAGTGAGCATTCATCGGATCCATCGGGGCTCGAACCCCTGACCACCAGCGGCTTGCACCGCCACTCAACAGCATATGCCAATGGGGCACGGGGAAAAGCTTCTGACCTTTATGGCTTACAAGCCAAATGTCATACATCGCGTTTTATCCTCCATTACCATGCAATTTATGATAGTCGCGGAGGACAGAGTTGGAACCGAAAGACACAACGTCCAATAACAGCAGCTATGTACGATATAGCAGTTGGAAATTTGTGGAGGGGACATATTCTCTGGTACTCATGATACGCGGAATTTGATATCGATAATTGCGGTTCATCACAGCCAGCTTCCAAATCAGATAATGGTCCACATGCACGAAATAGCACAAGGCTGCATTTTCAGCCCGTTTGGCGTCATCGGTATTGCGCATCCATCAGATCTATCAGCATTTGAGACCATGACCACCATCGGCTTGAATCGTCACTCAGCAGCATATTCCACCGGCCCACGCGGGACAGCTTCGGACCTTCATGATTTACTAGCTAATGGCATTCATGCGTTTTATCCTACATTGCCATGCAAGTTACGAGAGTTGCAGAGGACAGGGTTGGACTCGAAATACACGACGTTCACTAACTAGCTATGTACGACATACCATTTAGAAATTGTCAGGGCAGATATATGTTGTGGTACTCAGTGTAGTGGGTAATGATAATAAACATTGATCACAATCAGCTTCCAAATCAGATGGTGGTCCACATGCCTAGAAAAGCAATATCCTGCAATTTCAGCTTGATTTTATATTACTGGCAGTACACATCCATCAAATCCATCGGGATTCGAACCCATGATTACCAGCATCTTGCACCGCCATTTTGCAGCTGTGCCAACGGGTCATTGGCGGCAGCTTTGGACTATCATGATTTACAAGCTAACTGTGATTTGGCGCCTCCTATCATCTACTGCCATGCAAGTTACGAATGTTGCAGAGGACAGGATTTGCCTCGAATGACGCGACTTCCACTAGCAGTAGCTATGTTGGACATGTCGTTTAAAAAATTTTAGGCGGAGATATTTTGAGATACCCATGATTATGTTATTTTTATATAATTTGCCATACGTCAATATAGATTATATTCATCATTCACAAAGACAATACACGCGGAATTAATTTCCTTTTAAATACCGTTAAAAAAGTGTACACCAATCAAAATGCCAAAATCAAGACCGCGTAAACTAATTAACTGTCTCAATAGTTTCTGGGCACACAACACAGTTTGTTAAGCTCTACTTAGCAAAGCCACATTAATTGCCAAACTTATCGGATGGTTGTTACGTAATAACACCTTGAACGCATTCTCCAGGTTCACCTGATATCCAGTTGCCAAGAGATACTTAGTGATAGATGATGTTGGGCACCGCTTCATTCTCGGATTCACACCGTTTTGTTGCGTCATCAGTTGTTCCAACCACCTCGGCACATGTTCAGCTACCATCTGCCTATGCAAATGTCACCGTAACCACAGACGAACTGGTAAACGACGTGAGAAGTCGAACTGACTGATGAGTTGCTCTGACGGTCAAGAAGAACAAGGTTTCGCCTGGTATGTTTGAGTCGCAACTGGATGGTCGCCTAGGTGCGCGTAAGGGCGGACCTGCACTTAGGTCCGATGTCATTTGATCTCCTTTGAACGGCAAGAACAAATAAACATGCTTTTTCACCTCAGTTAACACCGGTACTTTCTCCTTGAGAGCGCTGCTGAGGATCTGAATGAACTTCTCAGGATACCCATTTAACCAGTTCTGTACAAAAGTTTTTCTTCAGCTTGCAATATTTGGGGGGTGCATATCCGTCTGGCTCCTTAGAAGAGCGTTTTCAATAGACCACGTTTATGTGCGACCGATGCAAAGCTGGAAAAGTGGAGGTACTGCCAGCTCCAAGTTGCCTTGCGATAAACCGTGTGCTGTAGTGTACCATCGGTCGGTCTCTTAATGAGTAAATCCAAAAATGGCAGACTATTGTATTGCTCCAAATCATGGGACACTGATAGATTTGAAATTGTTTATCGTGGTCTTGATTTTGACATGTTTATTGGTATGCGAATTTTTCCCGGTATTTAACTGTCTAAGAATTCCGTTTATTTTGTGTTTGCGACTGACTAAAACAATCGAAATGTTGACATACCACAACTTAAATCTTCCCAATGATTAGAAAAATTGGTTCGAGGGGACCCACGGTTTTAAGTTTGATATAGCTAACTGAAGTTCACCACAGAACCTTCCAAACCACATGGAGGATCACATGACCGGAAATGAACTGGACTGCAGTTTCAGCCTGCTGCCCATTATCAGTAGTGCATATCCATCGGATCTAACAGGATCCGAACCCACGAGCACAAGCAGCATGCACCGCTACTCAGCAGCTTATACCACTGGGCCACGGGGCATAGCTTCTGACCGCCCTGATATTTACGAGCTAACTGTGATGTAGCGCGTCGTATCCTCCGTTGCCGTGCAAGTTACGAACGCTGTAAAGGATAAGTTTGGTCCAAAAATACAGGACCTCCACTAACAGTAGCTATGTACCAAATGGCATTAAGACATTGTTAATAAGGTTATAATTTATGGTTTTCAATTTTAGTGGATTGTAAGACGGATAATTATAGTATATCACAGCCAGCTTCCAAAACACTTAGTGGTCCACATGCTCGGAAGAGCACTAGACTGTAGTATCAGCCTGTTGTGCATCATCAGTAGAGAGCATCCATCGTGTCCATCAGCATCCGAACACATGACAACCAACGGCTTGCGCCACCAGTCAGCAGCTTATGCCACTGCGCCACGGGGCACAGCTTCGGACCGTCATGATTTA
This sequence comes from Dicrocoelium dendriticum, assembly GCA_944474145.2. NCBI lineage: Eukaryota > Metazoa > Platyhelminthes > Trematoda > Plagiorchiida > Dicrocoeliidae > Dicrocoelium > Dicrocoelium dendriticum. The sequence goes on from CALYDF020000128.1 coordinate 44,123, forward strand.
CAAGCTTACTGTCATGTAGTTTGTGCTATCCTCCACAGTCATGCAAGTTAGGAACGTTACAGAGGACAAGGTTAGTCTGGAAAGACACGAACTCCCATAACAGTAGCTATGTACGACATTGCCTTTAGAAAATGTTAGGGTGGATATTTTTTAAGGTATTCATTTTAAAAGGATTTTATTATAGGCTATTTATGTAGTTCAGAGTCATATTCGAATTCACCTAATGTCACTCATTCACGGAAAATCACTAGACTTAATTTAAGTCTGATAAGCGTCCTCAGTATTGCGCATTCATCGGATCCATCAGGATTAGAACCCATGACTACCAGCGGCTTGCACCGCCAGTTAGCAAAATAGGCCACTGGGTCACGAGGAGGTGCTTTGTACCGTCAGGTTTTACAAGCCGCCTGTCAAACAGCGCGGCTTATCCCCTATTGCTATGCAAGTTTCAAACGTTGCAGAGGACAGGTGTGTCCCTGAATGACACGACGTCTAATAACATTAGCCATGTTCAACATAGCTTTCAGAAACCTTTAGGGTTAATATATTTTTAGATACCTATGAGAGGAGATTTTCAGTTATGAAATTGAGGAACGTCACAAAATGCTTCCAAATCAGAAAGTGTTCCACATGCCAGTAGAGTTTCAGCCTGATGGGCGCCATCCGGATGCGCATCCATCACATACATTATGATTCGAACACCATGACCCCCAGCGGATTTCTCCGCCATTCAGCAACATTTACAAATGGGCCGCGGGGACAGATTCGGACAGCTATGATTTACAAGGTAATTGTCATATACCGCATGTTATCGTCCACTGCCATGTAGGTTACGAAGGTTACAGAGGGCAGGGTTTACTCCGAAAGCCACAAAGTCCACTAACAGTACCTAACTAAGACATAACATTTAGAAACTCTTATGGCGGACATATTTTAATGTACTCATGCATAGGGGGTTTGATAAAGATACATTGAGGTATATCACAGTCACCTTCTAAATCAGATATTGGTCCACATGCCCGGAAAAACGCTAGACTGCAGTTTCAGCCGGTTGGCCATTATCAATCGTGTGCATTCATCGGATTCATCAGAATTCAATCCGAGGAGCAGCAGCGGCTTGCACTGCCAGTCAGCAGTTTATGCAAACGTGCCACTTGGAAGATCTACTTACCGACATGATTTACAAGCTACCTGTCAAATACCGCGTATTATCCTTCACTACCACGCAATTTACGATCGTTGTAGAGCAGAAGGTTGGCCCCGAAAGACACCATGTCCACTAACAGTAGAAATGTTTGACATAGCGTTTACAAACCGTTAGGGTGGGTATAATTTGAGGTACTTATGAGAATTAGAATTTGATATTGATAATTGAGTTTCATCACAGCCAGTTTCCAAAGCAGTTAGCTGTCCACATGCCAGGAAAAGCACTAGACTGGATTTTCAGCCTGTTTGACATCATTAGTAGTGTAAGTCAATCTGTTCCATTAGTATTGGAACACTTGACCACCAGCGACTTGCACCGTCACTCAGCAGTTTCTACCAATGGGCCACGGGGGACAGCTTCAGACTGTCTTGATGTACAAGCTAACTGTGGATAAGACGCGTTATAACGCGTCTTATCCACCACTGCCATGCAAATTGCCAACGTTGCAGAAGACAAGGTTTGCCCCGAAAGACACGACGTCCGGGAATATAATCCATGTACGACATAGCATTTAGAATTTGTTAGGGCGGATATATATTGAGGTACTCTCGAATAGGGAGCATTGTCACATATATATATATATATATATATATATATATATATATATATATATATATATATATATATGATGTTCACCACAGCTAGCTTCCAAAGTAAATAGTGTAAACAAACCCACAAAAGCTATAGGCGGCAGGCTCATAGTGTTGCGCATCATCAGTAGTATGCATACATCGGAAACATCACGATTCGAACCCATGACCATTAGCGGCTTTCACTACCAGTCAGCAGCTTATACCATACCAGTCAAGGCGATTTTAGACGAGACGTGCCCAACGATTGCCTCTACTTATGTATCAAACATTGGGTTGTATACATCATTAGCCCAAATTCAGAATGGGCATTAAAGAGTTATTGCGTACGCTTCCAGAAAATTGTTGGCGACAGAGCTTTCATACCCTACCGGGGTAAAAAAAAATCCCTTGCCCGAGTTTGGGCCTGCAAGAAGTAGGATATTTTCTTGTTCGGAGGACCCTTCACTTTTCGTATAGACCACACAGTGCTAAATAGCTTACTTACTCGGGGAAAAATGACAACAGGCCACTTCGGATACATCGCTAATATGCACGCTTGTTAACATACGATTTTTAACTCCCGTCCCGGACGTGAAAACCAGATAGCGAATGGGCTCTCTCGACTGCCACTAAACGAAACTAAAAATAATGAGGATGATACTGAGAGGTTATTGGTGTCTTACCTGAGTAGTGAACCAATCACAGCTCTGAATAAGTAAGAACTCCAGTAGGCTACTCAGGAAGACGACATAGTCTGCCCCGTTCCGTGGTTTCCGCTAAACGGCTGGCCACAAAATAACAAGAGCACAGGCGAGTTTCGTTCGTACTACGTGCTGCGTCACGAACTTTTATTTGTAGATGGATTTTTAATGCGCGGCGAAGGATTTGTGCCTCCTCAGAGCTTGATGCAGAAGATTATGCTTTGTGCTCAAGAAAGCCCCCTAGTATCGTTCATACGAAAATCAAGGTTAACGCATGCTTCGGGTGGTCCAGAATGTCACACGGAATAGAAAAACTTGTTCATGACTGCTTTTTTGTCAAGAGGCAGACAAGAGTTCAAGGCTGGTTACAACCCATTGGCTATCCTACGCAACCGTAGGCCTAGGTAGCTCTCGACACCATGGGTCCATTTAGCTCAGCGCCTCAGCATCAAAGGAACTGTTTGGTGGCGACCTGCTTTTACAGTAAATAACCGGAAGTCCATTTGTGTGGAAACGTGACTATTACCAGAATTATTCGATGGCTAAAATACATATTCTCCCGTTTCAGACCACCAGAGGCGATAGTGACGCACAATGACCTGCAGTTTACAAACCAAGAGTCTCTTTCGTTCCTTCAACTTCACGCCATAACACACTCACGTACAACGAAGTATGGTACAGCAGCAACCGGCATGGTAGAAAGGTCCAATTGATCCTTAAAAGGGATTATCTAAACTATTCGCTTATCTGGTACAGGTTGGGAGGATGCAGTCCTGGAAGCACTATTTTCTTACTGAACCGCAAAACACTGAGCCACAGACAAAACGACAGCTAAAATCATACTTGGACGTGACCTTTGGATAGTTAAATGCCGCACTTTTGATTCCTGCAACCAATAATTCCGACGAGTTAGATCGTCGCCATCGATATCAGACCACTTAAAGGAAGATTACTGCTCCGCTCCAGCCCGGAACATTCGTGCGCGTGAAGGTAAACGCTGCGTCAAAAGGACAGCCCATGTTATCAGATCCGATACGAATAACGCGCACATGTGAGCCAGACAATTACCGGCTGGAAGAAGGCCGCACAGTCAACGCATGGAGGTTATTCACAAGTCGCAGACGACCGGAGAACGTGCCACCAACCTCCACTGACTAAAGTAGGCAAAACACGCAGCTCCGCAGGACGGGCAGAGAACCAAGATTACCGAATCGATATGGTATCGACGCCTTGTGTGATTAAGCGAAGTGGTGATGTTATGTATCCGGTCAGAACGCTTGCCGACTAGTCTAGGCAGACATAAGCGAAAAACCCCAAGGATACAAATATAAGTGCAAATTTCTCTGCATCACTCTCGATTCATCCAGCTCCTTGCGATACCTTAATGTACTCACGTAGATAGACAATTCTCAGATGACAGTTTTTGTATACCGGGACAAGCTTCTTACTTAGGTTAATGAGTTGGACTCTTCGCACACCACACTGCAGTCTAGCGCTTTTCCGGGCATGTAAACGACTATCTGATTTAGAAGCTGGATGTGATGTACCTCAATTCTCTATATCAAAATCCCTACTAAGCAATACCTCAAAATATATCCGTCCAAACAGTTTCTAAATGCTATGTCATACACAGCTAATGTTAGTGGACGTCTTGTCATTGGCGCTAAACCCTATCCTCTGTAAAGTTCGCAACTTGCTTAGCAGTAGAGGATAAGACGCCCTTTATCAAAGTTAGCTCGTAAATCATTACAGTCCGAAGCTGTCCCCCTTGTCAGATACTAAATAATGTAGTATAGAGAAAGTTGAACACTAATTCTGCACAACTCTTTCGAAAGATGGTGCAATGCGTTATAAAAATTGCCAGCCGTGAATATCATTATCGTTCTCAAGTAAAATTAAAGTATCTGACTGACGGTATTGCAGGACTCACAAATGTGACGTGTCATGGTAACTGTATAATTGTTCTCTGAATCGAATGTGGTAAAATAAAACTCTAACAACGCTTTGAAGCGCTGCACAGATGTTGCCTTCCATCACACGTTCAGGCAGTGTTCCAAATGTTTACCACTCTCCGTTCGAAGCACAATGGTTAGGGAACACGTTTCACATCCGGCACGACACGTTTGTATCTGTGTCCGCGTGTGTTGCGTGGACCTGGTAATTGCAGCATTGGCCTCAGCTTGGGGAAGTCACCGAAATGTATAATACGGTAGGTTATAATGAGATCGACTAGCACCCGGCGGTAAGACAAGGTGTAGAGTCCTAGTTTCTCGCACCGGTCTTCGTACCCCAAGTCACGTAAACTCGGGATGAGCCTGTTAGAAACGTGTTGGACTCGTTCGATCTTTCGTGCTTCGCCTCGGGTAATCGGAAAGTAGGCGGGTGAACCGTACTCTAGCATTGGTCTAATGATGGAAGAGAAGAGGCGAGTGGCAACTTCTTCATAACGTGCGCCGAAGCTACTTTTGAGCGCCCAAAGCATGCGCAGTCCGTTACGATATAGCTTATTGTGTTGTCCACAGACTTCAAATCATAGCGCGAGAGTACACGTAGGTCCTTCACGGATGGTGTGGGATATAGCCGTTGGACATCAAGCGTGTAGGTTCGGTCGTCAGCACCCTTTCCCAAGCTCATAACTACAAACTTGCTAGGTTTACCGGGTGATGAACTTCTGCAGACCATGTGGATAGGCGGTTGAGGTCTTGTTGATGTAGGCCACCATCGGCATAAAATACCGACTGGCGGTACAAGCCGCTGGTGCTCATGTGTACGAATCTAGATGTATCCGATAGATGCGCAATACCGATGATGCACAAAAGGCTGAAAATGCAGTGTTGTGCTATTCCGTGCATGTGGACCATTATCTGAGTTGCAAGTTGGCTGTGATGAACCCCAGTTAGCTAAATCGAAATCCCATACTAAAGTGTACCTCAATACATATCCGAACCAACAGTTTCCAAATGCTATGTAGTACATAGCTAATGTTGTGGATGTCGAGCACTTCGTGGCCAACCCTGTCCTCTGTAATGTTTGAAAGTTGCATGGCAGTGGAGGATAAGACGCGCTATTTGACAGGTAGCTTGAAAATCATGACCGTCCGAAGCTGTGCCCCTTGACCCAGTGGCATATGCTGCTGATTGGTGGTACAATCCGCCGGTGGTCCTTGGTTTGAATCCTGATGGACAGGATGGATGCACACTATTGATGATGTACAACAGGTTGAAAATGCAGTCTAGTCATTTCCGAGCATGTAGACGACTGTCTGATTTGGTAGCTGGCTGTGAGGAACCTCGAGTATACATTTCACTATCTTCTAATCATGAGTAACCCAAGATATTTACGCCCTAACAGTTTCTAAAATCCAGATTGTACATAGCTACTGTTAGTTGACGTCGTGTCTTTCGGGGCTTGCTAGTCGAATAACCTCCTCCTGGTTTTAGCTGAGTGTTTCGGTTTTAACCCGTTTCAGATGACGTTTCGGCAGCAGTTTTTCAGAACGTGGTTGGATTTTGCCTTGCAAGCTTTCTTTTTATAATAGTCCACAAATGTCCACTTACTAATACTGTGACTAGGTGGTTAATGCACGCAACATAATAGTCAGTGCCTCTTGGTTATCCAAATAATCCTTTCTAACACATGGACACCAAGCTTCTACTCATAAACTGTCGACGATATCAAACATTCAAGAATGATGCAGCACAATTACAAGCACAAACTACACAGCTACATTCACATACACAATTACAAACTTATCCCCTATAAAACCTACACTGTTGTGGCAAACATATGGGATTTTCGCTCATTCTTGATAACGCATTGTTATGACAAAATGCAAAGTTATGTGCTGTAGAATATTCTGCTCCAGCTGGTACAAACTAGTGATCGTTGCGCAACTTTAGCGGATGGCAATTTACAGGGTCAGCGTGGCCTGGTTAATTTCTACGGATTCATGAATCCGAGCCAGATTGTTCCGAAGACAAGAGCAGCCAGATGTGAAATAAACAGCACTCCAGATATTTTCATTATTTGCAAACACTTGCATTAGGGACTGATTATTTGCTGGGAGATCACTGATAGTGAACAAAAGCAATGGCGTATAATGGGCATATCCATTAGGCACTCCACGGGGGGACCTACAGGCTCTCGGAGTATGCGGCGGATGATTTTAAACTGTTCTCCTCAATATCTTGGAACATATTTGGAACCGATCGGGAAGTCATCATTTCAGAAACCTTGGTAGACGACCGTTTAATGTATTTATGGTGATGGACAACGTTTCGCTTTTGACGCAAGCTTTTGCGGACGGAGATAGTTCAGGAGAGCTAACAGCGAGCTATTGTGCCGTAAATAATGAGTTATATTATATCTAACAAAAGTGATCGCGGTTGGAGAAGGCTAAGCGGGAGGGGAGGAATGTAAAACGCATAACACAAACGCCAGTGAGGTCGGCTCCTAGCCGTGTCAACAAGTGTATCCTGCCAAGCGTTTTCACTATCCATCTGTCCCCAACCAGGGACCAGAAAGGCTCCAGCCGAGGCCAACTTCAAAGTAACAACCTTCATTCTACTAGACCAAGTCATCGCATGTTCACCTCTTCTCTTCTTACATCCGCACCCCTTGCGCGCAACCGTACATCGCGGGAGCCTGGCTGGGCTGGCATGCGGAACAGGTGGCCCAGCCATCGGAGCACTGTGCGTAAAATAATGGTTCTGAGCGGTTCGCTTCTTCTTCCTGCACCATAAACAAGGCCTCGAAAACGCTCACTACTCCCACGGTGTTCCCACCAGATATGAGCTAAACTGCGGAGGCACTGGTGGTCGAACGTAACTAGACTCCTTATGTCTGCTGATCTAATGGGCCAGGTTTCACAACCGTACAGTAGGGTCGAACGTACGGCTGCATTGTACACTCTGACTTCAAGGAAAGAGTGATGTCCAGCCAGTGCCCTAAATGGCTGACAGCCAGTGTTAATCTGTCCAGTGCCGCTTTACACGTTTGGGAGCTCTCACAGATTAGTGCAATGTAGTCAACATATTCTAAGGCAAGAAGTCATTCACCCAAGAGTAACTCCACCTCTAACATGTCTTGTCGTGTGAGCGCGATCTCCATGACTTTGTCAACAGCAAAATTAAAGAAAAATGGTAGCAGCAGGCATCTTTGTCTTACACCGCTGGAGATTTTGCAAGGCTGCGACAGCTTGACGTAACCCTTCACTCTGCCCGAGCCACATACATAAAGCGCTCAAAAAAGATATACTTAATTCTCGGACACACGTTTTCTTAGTAGGGAGTCCGAAAAGGCATGCTGATCCTCTGAATAGAATCATCTTTGATGCAAAGGAACACGACAACGGTGGGCCACCTATATATGTGACGGTGCTTCGACAACTAAAGCAAGGTGAAGATGTGGTCGCTGCCAAGCAAATCCCGACGAAGCTAGCCGGACGCCGCAAGGTAAGATAGGGACACTTTTTCGTGATACTAGCAGGGCATGCTGTAGATCATGCGGGAAGATGACCCACTCATTTCGCAATACACAAGGACGTTTGCCGAGCAATCCAGAGCACCTGACAGAGCCAGTCCACCATCGCCGCAAGGGTCGCTATGGTGCAGAGGTGATCATATCTACAGTCAAAAAGTGAAAGCCACTACCAGGGTCGAATCTGTCCAGACAAGAGACGTGAAGCACCTCAGTGACGGACAAGCGAATTAAGGGTAGGTGACCCGTAAAATAAACCGTGGGCTGTTCCTAGTACACTTCAGTCAAGCAGGCTTCGGAGTTTTGTTTCTTACCCGGATAAGTTGGCAGCGCAGAAAGCAAGGGCGTGGGCAGCTTAACAACGGCAACCCGCCTTTATCTCCGGGAATATGACTTCCAGTATCGCCATTCAGTCTGTGAGGAATTACAGAGGTAAGTAAGTTGGACGCCAGGCAGTTCAGACTGATTCCACTATGATTGCCGCATTACGAACGCGAGTCTCCTTAGAGATCAGGACAACAACGGAGCGGCTCCAGTCGGTTGGGATAGTTTCCCGCTTCCACAGCTTCACTAGTTTTTCGTGTAAATCATCAACCATAGCAGGGTCTCCGTAATTTGTAAATGGTTGGAGAACAATTATGTGGTCACGCGGCTTTGACTGACTTCAACAGTCCGATCTCACTTTTGATTTTTGCGCGTGAGGGCGGATTCAAATGGACAGCCCAATGATCAGAGCGATCACTGGTCGGTGTGAAATCTAACGAATCGGACCGATTAACTTGCCTTTTAAAATGCTCTTCTTGTTGTACCAAATGTTTTAAAAATTGTGGATAGGCTATCCACTCTCGTCATAACTAGTTTCACTAAAACCCGTCTCCCGCTGCCCGTTTTCCATATTAAATAGAATGACTTTCGAAGGTTACAAAGCGCAATAGTTAATACCACGTCCTCCATGGTCCTCCAAGTTGGGGGTTTGAAATGGGATGGCGTCCATTTCTGTAAAACTAAATCACTGCCACCCAGCTGCCTTGCGGACAGGCTTTTGAGCCAAAGACTTTGGATGTGGACCCTAATCGTCCTCCTGTCTAGGTCTGGGCGCCCTGGCAGTATCCCAGCCCACATACAACCATGACATTCTCTTCAAACATAAACTTCATCCTGCATCGGCCGTCGCGCAGATTATCAAGGGTCGCCTTATCTGATGCATACAGCAGGGCGGATAAACGACAACATGCTACTGCTGGCGCCTCCCTTCTTTCTTTTCCACCTTTTTCTCTTACTCCCATCCCGACTCCCATTACTAACCTTCCTTCTATAATTCCCAGCTTAATTGATAGCAACAGAAGTGCTACTGGAGTAGTACCATCTGCAGCCACCATCCCACAGCACCTATCGGACGCCTATCGGCAAAAGTCCCTTATAACGCCACGCTGTCCCGTTTCCATGGCGACATTCAACGTCCACACTCTAAGACAAACAAGTCAGCAGGCTGCACTCGCACGCACCTTGGACACACTGGGTATTGATGTGTGTTGTGGGTCCGAAACTAGGATTAATGACCCTAACGGGGTTATTGAATTGACTGCACCCGGCTTATCCTCTCTTTATTGGTTGCACGCATCCGGAGACGCCGATGCGGCACTCACGGGTCAAGCTGGTGTAGGTATCATTCTCAGCTCCAAGGCTGAGTCATCGTTGGTTGATTGGATTCCGGGGAACAGCCGTTTATGTGCAAGCCGTTTGACGACATCAGCTAAGGTGAATTCGCGAAGTAAAACAAAACGCTGTTTGTTTGTGATTTCCGTTTATGCTCCCACCAACTGCAGTTCTGATGCAATCAAGGACACTTTCTATCAAGAACTGAACGCCCTACTACGCGGTGCTACTAGTTCAGATATTTTAGTACTTGCAGGGGATATGAACGCACAAGTAGGGCGTCTGAGCACTTCAGAAGTTCAGCTGGGTGGTAATTATCGACTTAACTCCGAACGGACTGACAACGGCGAGAGTCTGCTGCAACTGTGTGCGGAGCACCAGTTATTTCTTAGTAGCACTGCTTTTAGACACAGTGGGCGCCGAAGTGCCACTTGGCGTCCTCCTGTACCTGATCAACGATGGACCCAAATTGATCACATTGCCATAAGTTACAGATGGTGTGGTTCCATCCTGGATTGCCGTTCGTACTGGAGTACCTGTGTCGACTCCGATCATGCTTTTGTGCGATGTCGTTTCTCCATGAACTTTACCGGAAGGCGCACAAAGCGCCTCCCCCGATTGGCGACGGAGAAATTGTCCCAGCCCTCTGTCAGGCAAGCCTATCAAAAAGCACTGCATGGTGAACTCTCGCTGTCTTGTCCTAATGACACTTAACCTCAGTGGAATAGGATCTCGGCCGCTATGCACGACGCAGGAGCATCGGTTTTTGACACTATCAGTCGTCACCGCACCAGTCATTGGATATCCGAGAGGTCCGTGAACTTGTTAGAAGCTAGAAGACACCTCCCGGCTGGTTCTGAACACAATGTGACCAGACGGGCTATTAGGCGTGAACTAAGGCGGTGCCTACATGCTGACAAGGAAGCTTGGTGAACCAGTCGGGCTCAAGAAATGGAGGAGGCAGGAGCAGTAGGCAATTACCGCAAGCACTTCCAGCTAATCCGCACCACTGGTCCCAGAAAACCAGGCGTCAGTGAGACAATTAGAGACAGCGCGCGTGCGCTGATCCACAATAAGGAGCGCCGTATGACTCGTTGGGCTGAACACTTTGAAGATCAGCTCAGCTGGCCCCTTGCTCCCGGTCCTCTTCCTACTCAGGTGATGCAGGACGTGCCATGGACGGTTAGTATAGGGCCTCCGTCGGAGGCCGAGGTCCAAAACGCGATCACAGCCCTCAATTGTTTTCGTGCAGCTGGCCCGGATTCCCTCCCACCTATACTATTTAAGGATGGAGGTGAGGTCCTCTGCAGGGCACTGACCTTCCTATTCGAATGTATCTGGAACGAAGAGAGTGTCCCGGCTAATTGGAGCAAATCGATTATAGTGGCAATATACAAAAAGGGCAGTCGCACAGACTGTGCGAACCACAGGGGCATTAGCCTAACGCCAGTTGTGACGAAAGTACTGGCCTCGATTATCGTTCGTCGCCTCACTGTGGAACGGAAATCTCGGATTAGGGAAGAGCAGACCAGTTTCCGTTCAGAGCGTGGCTGTATAGACCATATATTCACTTTGCGGCAGGTGCTAGAGCAGCGCCACGCATACCGCAGACCGACAATAGCTGTGTTCCTCGATTTCAAGAGTGCGTTCGATTCGGTCGATCAATCGATTCTGTTCGAAATACTTGCACGAAAAGGTGTACCCACGAAATATGTGAACATCCTTCGTGCTCTATACTCGAACACTACAGGTCGCGTAAGTGTTTACGGTGTCTTATCGGATAGCTTTTTGACTACAAGTGGCGTTCGTCAGGGTTGTCCGATTTCCCCATTTCTGTTCAATTTCGTCGTGGATTCTGTCATGGAGTGTTCCCTGACGGAATCCAATGATGTAGACGTTGAAGTGCTGCCTGGTGAAAGGTTAGTTGACCTAGATTATGCGGACGATATCGTCTTGCTTTTCGACGATGTTGGGGCGGCCCAATCAACCCTGAATAGCCTGTTCAGAGTGGTCCCATTAATTGGTATGCACTTCGCACCTTTAAAATGCAAAGTGTTGCTGCAGGACCACCAGCCACTTGATGACCCCTTGACGCTTGCTAACGAGGAACTCGAGGTGGTTGATCAGTTCACTTATCTTGGCAGCTGCATCAGTAACGATGGGCGCATAGAAACTGACGTCAGCTCACGCATTGCAAAAGCCAGAGCTGCCTTCTTGAACCTGCGTCATCTTTGGCGATAGAAGGGAGTTTCCCTGCGTCTGGAAGGCCGTGTATACAAGGCCACAGTGAGGGCCATTCTGCTTTATGCTAGTGAGACTTGGCCCCTTCGGTCTGTAAATCTGAGGCGCCTTCAAGTCTTTGATCATCGTTGTTTGCGAAGCATTGCTGGTGTCGGATGGCACCAGCGTATCCCGAACGATGATGTGCATAGACGAGTCATCATCATCGTCATCATTATACATGTCAGCTAGAGATGGTAAAACACCTCCGCTATTGTACCGCAATACATAAAGGAAATACATACATACAATACATAAAGGAAAAATAAATACGACAGTTGAATGCCAGCTGAGCTACCAGCAACGGATACGCATCGTTCCGGTAAGCTACCAGCCAGCTACTAGGCAAAAAGAAAAATTTAATTACGTTTTACCCTACGAAATAAGCTCGTAGATGGAGGGGGAGGCTAAAGGGATGGGGAAGGAGAAAGCAACTCACAGCACGAACGCCACTGAGGTCGGCTCCTTGCCATATCAGCAAGTGTATCCAGCCAAACGTGTTCACCGTCTTTTGGACCCCAACCAGGGAGCCGTGAAGCTCCAACCGAGGCCAGCTCCGAAGTGAGGGCCTTCATTCCTCTGGACCAAGTCATCGCTTGGCCACCTCTCCTCTTCTTCCACCCACATCCCCGGTGAGCAAACAACGCACGTCGAGGGAGTCGGTGGGCTGGCATGCGCAACACGTGGCCCAGCCATCGGAGCCTGGTGAGTGAAATGACGGTGCTGAGCGGTTCATTCCCTTTTCCTGTACCGTAAACAAGGCGTCGAACACGCTCGTTACTCACGCGGTGTTCCCACCAGATGTGAGCCAAACTGCGAAGGCACCGATGGTCGAACGTAACTAGCCTCTTCATGTCCGCCGATCTTAGGGGCCAGGTTTCGCAACCGTACAGTAAGGTCGAACGTACCGCTGCATTGTACACTCTACCCTTCAGGGCGAGAGTAATGTCGCGCCGTCGCCATAGGTGGCGAAGGTTAGCAAAAGCACTTCGAGCTTTCGCTATGCGGTTCGTGATCTCGTCTTCAATCCCAAGGGCGCTGATACAACTTCCCAGGTAATTGAATTTCTGAATGACTTCTAGCTGATCCCCACCAACGGTCAGCACAGGGGGCGAACCCTGCCAATCCTGGAGGAACGCTTTGCACTTCGGTGGTGCAAAGCAAAGCCCGAAGCGGCTGACAGATAGTGCTAATCTGTCCAGTGTCGCTTGGCACTTCTGGGAGCTGTCACAGATGAGGGCAATGTCGTCTGCGTACTCCAAGTCAAGAAGTTGTTCTCCTGGGAGTAGCTCCACAGCTTCCAAATCGTGTCCTGTAAATGCAATCTCCATGATTTCGTCAATAGCGAAGTTGAAGAGGAAAGGGAACAGCGGGCATCCTTGTCTCACACCGCTGGAGATATTAAAGGGTGACGACAGCTTGCCGTAAGCCCTCACTCTGACCGTGCTACGCGTATGTAATGCTTGGATAATATTTACATATTTATCGGGCACACCTTTCCTGAGTAGACAATTCCAAAGGGCACATCGATCAACCGAATCGAAAGCACCTTTGATGTCGAGGAACACGACTATGGTGGGCCACTAATATGTGTGACGGTGCTCCAACAACTGACGCAAGGTGGAGATGTGGTCGATGCAGCCACGACCCCGACGAAACCCGGCTTGCTCCTCACGAATCTGGCTTTCAAGAGCGCCAGTCAGTCTGTGGAGAATTATGGACGCGAGTAATTTGGAGGCGATGGAGATCAGACTGCTTCCTCTATGGTTGCCGCATTCCGAGCGCGAGCCGCCTTTGAAGATGGGAACAAGAACGGAGCGGCTCCAGTCGGTTGGGACAGTTTCCTGCTCCCACAGTTTCACTAGTAATTCATGCAAAGCATCAACAAGAGCAGAGCCTCCAAATTTGAAGAGGGCTGGAGGAAGATCATCTGGTCCCGCGGCTTTGTTCAACTTCAACAGTCCGATCTCACGTTCGACTTCTGAGCGAGAGGGTGGATCCAAAGGGACAGCCCACGGAGCGGGGCGATCAGTGACCGGCGAATCGAACAATTCTTGCCGATTAAATTGCTTTTCAAAATGCTCAGCCCAACGCTCCAGACGTTTTGACAAATTGTGGATAGGCTGTCCACTCTCGTCACGTATATTTTCACTAACACCAGGTCTCCTGCTGCCCGTTTCCCGTATCAGACGGAATAACTTACGATGGTTGCCAAGGGCAGCGGCCACTTCCATCTCTGACGCACGATGAGACCACCAAGATTCGCGGTCTCCCTTCAGGCTTGCACGGAGTTTCGCCCGGAGCTCTTTGCGAGTTTCATTGTGCTCGCTTCCAGCCGGGATTTGCCGGCGAGCATCTATAAGTTCACGAGACTGCGAAGAGGCTTAATGTCCATGTTGTCTATTAGACATACCACATGAGGATTTGCCTGCTGCTAATAGACGAGTACTAGGCAATGATAATCATGCTAGCTCTCCAGAACAACAGATAGCACTGAATAAGTTGCGTTGGTTTGGGCACGTGTTACGCATGTCTGGTCACCGCTTACCTAGGAGGGCCTTGTTCAGTCTACCAGGTGTAGGATGGCGCAAGGCTCGAGGTTGACAGAAGTTGACTTGGCAGCGGGAAATGAAGTCACTGACGACCAAACTAGGTGCCCTCGGTCCGTCTCGCCTTCCGGGTTGGAGTCCACGTGACTCACCTTGTGCTTGGCTGGAGAATTTACAGGATATGTCTCGCAAACGACACCAGTGGCGCGTCTGCTGCCGTCTTCTAATCGGATTGCCTGTTTAAAGTATGTTTGGTGCTGAGTTATCTGCGGGGTAATGGCTGATTATGACGCGTGGCAGTGAAAGCCGCAAGGAAGCTGTCTCGCCGATGCCGCCTTATCTTTGCACGGTAGCCAGCTGTTTGTGACGGTATGTTGTCTTCGCAAGGTGTAGGCGCCTTGACCCTGAATGCTTGCTTAAGGCATTAAGGTTTTCAGGTAAGTCCCCCTTCTCTCCTTCTTCTTATTCTTTGTTTCATAGGTTCTCATGGTTGTATGGCAGCGAAGTATCAGTTCAAATGGCTGATGTACTGCTGTTGATGATGATGATGATGATGATGCTGATGATGATGATGATGATGATACCATGTCACACGTACGATGCCATCAACAGGATTCGTGGTCTATCTTTAGGCCATCGTGAACTTTCGCCCTGATGTCACTGCGAGTCTCGTTGTGCTCACTTTCAGCCGAAGTGCGTCGGCGAGCAACGATAAATTCCCGAGACTGCGAAGAGACTCAATGTCCATGTTGGCTATTAGACTTACCAGATAAGTTATTGCCTGCTGCTAGTAAGGTCTGGCGAACTTGCGACAAGTGACCTGAAATTTCATTTACTGAGCGCTTACTCAACTATCACGTCAGCGTCCTTCGAGCCGCATTCAGAACACCTGGTTTCACCAGTTGGCTGGTGTCTATGCGCTCACAAGGTCCTCAAGTGTGACCGCCAAGATGCACCCGCAAATCAGCACCTACAAGTGCATGGTCAGTGTCCAAACATGTGCTCCAAATCGATCGACCGTTTTCCACGCATCCTTTGAAGCGATAATTGAGCTCGATGTGCTCGCTTTGTGTCCTTGGCTGGGTCGAGGCTAGTACGTACGATGTCACCTTCCTACGGGTGCTGTGTCAAAGGTTAATGCTCCCAAAATAAGCAAGAATATTCACAAAACGAAATAACCGCTCACTGTTATCATTGCAGAAGCCTATACTATGTTGGCCGCTCAGACTCAGCTCATCAGTGAACATTTTCCCAACACAAGTGTTCAGATCGCCAGCCAGCACAACAGTGGCTCTGATCCTTCTGTGGTGAAGGAGCTCGTTCAGCTAACGATAGAAGTCGGATTCCCCGCGTTGCCGCTACAGTGTGTGTGGGGCGTAGGCAGCAAAGACAGACAGAGACCTATTAGCCTTGCGCAAATTCGAATCTTTGAAAGAGCCAGCCAGTCAATCCGCACACATCCGGATACTGATGTGAATCTAAGCTAGCAAATCTGCTTTAGCAGAAAAACTTATAGCAATACCAACGACAAGCTTTGAAGGCATTGAAAAGGTATCGTCCAAGGATGGGCACAATGAGAAAGCAATGATAGTGTCACTTGAAGTAGAAAGTAGACTAAGAAAAGAGTTCGGGAATTGCATGTGGATTTCCGAAAGGCAGCTGATATCGAACGCAAGGGACTCGAAGGTTTGTAAAAGGGCCGGTTATTAAACGACAAGTTGCAATATGCGCAAGTTGAGGCACGCTAATGTGAAGGAAAAAGGTTGCGTAAAATAGAAGCCGATGAAGAGGGCTTGACCTAGGGATAGACATGGAATTGCCAATAGGGCAAAAGAGAAGATCCGCGTTTACATGTGGGTCCAAATCGTGTATATTTATAGCCAACTTCACGCATAGTGCTAACAAGTTAGCGTGTTAAAGTATCAAAACAACCTGTTGTTCATTCAAGTTTACGCAGACATCAATTCCTTGTCTCTTTGAGGGGTTACATGAACGCACTATCAGTGACACCCTCATTGGTCATGGGGCACTAACCAATGGGACTCCCTGGATAGAAGCACATCGCTAGATGTATGCGTCTAGGTGCGACAGGTATGCCCCGAGTACGTTGGCACATTGATATCAACGGAAAATAGACAGGCGTGAGAGTGTCAGTGCTAGGGGTCACCAACGGTACACATGACTGTAGCTGGTCAACGTAGGATGAGATGTTCGAACGTTCTCCCTCAGCACCCCTTTAACAGAACTTTTGTCGGAAAGAGTTACCATTGGTTCGTGTTCGGATCCGGCCGGTAGCCGGTGTCCCTGTGCCAAATTTCTAGCGCTTGTCCGAACAGTACGTAACGTATCGAGCGCACAACATCTAATGGGTCCAAGGTACACAGTACCAGTGGCACATTTAGGCTCCAGGTTAGCAATGCCTCTGGTTAAAACACTATCCCGCATGGATATAATAAAAAGTATCAAATCATCAAGTGAAAAGCTGTGACAATAGTTGGCACAGAACATACACGCATAGGTGATGTCGTGCTCTTATAAGAGCAATATAAATTTATCTTCTTATATTTGTTTGCATTCCTGACAAGGCATTTGCCCCATACGTTTGCCTTATGCGATGGTTGGACGCAAAGTTGCAGTTTGAGTATGTTTTAGACACTGAGGACTAATTACATTGCGTTAAGTGGTGGTATTAAACCCATTAGACCTTATCTGAGATTTCATTGAATGAATGCTTAAATGATCTTTCTTGCGAAAAATGACTTAGTGCTGTCCAGGTAGAGGTCGTTTCGTAACTAACTCTGAAAGGATGGCAAGTCTCACACAACCTGATGGTGCATGGCGGCCGATTCCACAGAGAAGCGTATATAGTGAGACGAAAGTTAGACCGCAAATTTGTTCCACATCTTGATATAATCCGAATAAGGTCTTTGTTATTCTGGTCTCATTGGTATTTTGACACACACGTGTGACGTGCGTGCTCTCAGGTCATTTGGATTATCCCCGTCTATCCTCTCTCCATCTGCTCGCAGCGTTGTCATTCAATCCGGCTCGACGCGCTCTTTCCAACGCACCGCGTATTTCGAATGCACGAATTACAGACGACTAGCTCCCGTCGATTTTTACATTTTCCATCTTCTCTGTGGAGGTTTACACAAGGAATTTCTTTCGGTTTGCATCCTACACCATAAATTGTGACCTTTTTTGGAAGCCAAACATAAGGGCTCTTTAACAACTACACGACTACTTTTATCGATAGCTGCGTAAGGCAGATACAGGCAGCAATTTAATGGATCTACCGCTAATCTTTCGATTGTGTCGCAGTCATTGAGGCTGCCACTTCAAATCAACCCACCGGTTACTGGCCGGAACTCAATCAACAAGCACCTGGAGCTGGAGGGTGTCAATGAAGCTCTGCAAGTTAAGCCAGCATTAGGCACCAGATCGACAAGGAGAAGAAGTGCCCACTCGACCAACTCACGTGAACTGATCGAAGGCTGACATTCGAAGCAGGCAACAATCAATAGTTACTCGGATCTGATATTGGTTTGCGAGACTGCGAATCAGGACTGAATAGCCGCACTGAAGATGTTGCCTAGGTGGGCAACGAAAAGTCTGCAACGGAAATGCCCGGTTCGGAGAACAGGACAATCCTCTCACACACCACTAGTGCCACATCAAGAAGCACTCTGACCAGATCGATAGCCTGTGCTTCGTTCCGATACCTGTCTGGATTCACCTGCAACCGTTTGTGACCTGTCACGAGGATCGCCTGTGCTGACCCGACTGCTAACCGCTGTGTAATTGGAAAGTTGAGACAACAACAACACGTTTGGAATTGGTGGAGAGATCGCGTTTCCAAAGCAACAGCGTGTGCAACTTGGAGGCGGAGATTCAAATAGTTCACTGCAGTGCGTTCTTTTTGTGACTAATTAAAACGCACAGTTTCCGGGCGTTGCCATTTTACCAGCGTTATATTAGACGTGGAATTTCCGTTAAGGGTCAAAAGTTAGCACCCACTGTCTAAGCTCCTCTGATTTGCTTCAGTGTATTTTACTTCGGTTTCATTATCAAGTTGTAGAGAAGAATCGATATTGTTTTGGCGCGCGTTTAAAGTTGAATCGTTGCTATAACGGCACGCTCTCCCGTTTGCGGTGTCGGCCATCTTTCGGAGTTCGCGCACGTAAGTCCTAATGCTCTCTCCGGGCCACTGGTACCGTGAGTGGAATTCCCTGCGTAGGGGTGCAGGCAATGCAGGAGGGTCTAGTAGGTGGCGCAAGGCAGTGAACGTCTCAGACGTGATTTCTGTTTCCAGAATGTTACTATCAGCAACGACATCAAAAGCATCCCCTGACAGTAAACCAAGAATGCCAAGAATGAACAACAAGTCTGATGACGAAGGCCATTCTGATGTCGTTGACCCCACTACCAGACTTTCCGCTTCACTGGATGTTTTGTCCCGTGCTTTGGAAAAGTTGTCAACAGGCTCGAGTTCGCCAGTCTGTATGCATGCAATCCCACCTCCGGAGCGTTACACTCTCGGGATGCCGTACTCCAGATGGGAGAAACAAGTCCAGCTTTACCTCCGGCAGTTCCCAGTCCACCAACATCCAGGCGTGCTCGCCGGTTTACTGTCAGGGGATGCTTTTGATGTCGTTGCTGATAGTAACATTCTGGAAACAGAAATCACGTCTGAGACGTTCACTGCCTTGCGCCACCTACTGGACCCTCCTGCATTGCCTGCACCCCTACGCAGGGAATTCCACTCACGGTACCAGTGGCCCGGAGAGAGCATTAGGACTTACGTGCGCGAACTCCGAAAGATGGCCGACACCGCAAACGGGAGAGCGTGCCGTTATAGCAACGATTCAACTTTAAACGCGCGCCAAAACAATATCGATTCTTCTCTACAATGTCTACAGTAAGGAAACGCTCGATGAGGAAAAAAGTATTATGGGCCAGGATTCGTCCATTTTAGTTCAAAATCTGAGACAAAATCTAAGGTATTTCGCACAGACTGGAAGCAGTAGTAAAGAAAATAACCAAAGCAGTGTAGGCGATGTAGGAAATGCCCTTGGACTGCATGCTGACCTGGGAAAGACGCCTGAAAAATGTCCATCAGTAGCTGAAATTGCGTACGCTGAACTTGCATCTAAAGTCGACATGCTCACATCGATATTGCAACCTTTGCAGAGTCTAGCTGTCTTATCTGAATCGCCCCTAAATATTGATAGAATGAACCTCATGATGTGCAGTGGTACTGATAGACTCCATTTCGACCGAAGTACACAATCGAGTACGCTGTTCACGCAATGCGGTGGTTTTTAATGTGCCAGACAATTTACCATTAAAAACTTCGGAAAGTGCTTCTCACTGCATGCGGTATGCAATCTTGTTGGTCCAGCTGCATCAGACTACGCAAAAATGTGATGCGTTACGCGTGTTCTTTAATTTTCCAGTTTCAAAATGAACTTATTGCTAAACAATTCATTCAAAAGCGTAATCTCATTGTGCTTAAGACAGCTTTCAAAAGCATGAAAATTAGGAAGGATAAAACCCCGCTACAACGAGAGATAAGGAGGAGAACGTCTGAAGTAAAACAGAATACCCAACAGCCATATGGCACCCCGCATCCAGTTGATATTGCTCAACTTAGTGGCCAACACAAATGTGAGGATAATAATCTGCTTGCTGCAGATAGGGACGAAGCGGTGAATGATAAGGTGATTTTTGAAACTAACGAGGAATCACATGAATATGCTGGCCACTCTATTGCATTAGATGCTGTGTCGGGTAAAACACCTACTTCTCTCACTTCAGAGCTAAGATCAAAGTCAGGTGCAAAATTGGTTACTGGATGACCTCCACTAGGTCGCAGTTTCACGGCTAAGCATGATAAACCGGCTAAGCCCAAAACCACTACAATCCACAAAACTAGTGATGTGCATGGTGCTTCCTCTTGGATAATCAGTTCTGGCAGTCATATAGGTTTCCCTAATACTCGGCACGGCACTTGTCAAAGCGCATTAATGAGCACTTTCGACGCTGGTTGCGTCGAGGCGGTACCGGGGCTATAACTAGCTCTGTTATGGCTCATCTAGTTGATAGTGTGCATGAAGTCGATCCAGTCCTCGCCTTTCGAATACTCTACAAGGTTCCGCCACTCCAATCGAAAGGCCTGCGCCTCCACACCCTCGCTACAGCTGAGGCGATCAGTATTCGGTTGTATCAACTGCTTTTGTGTTCACAAAAGAAACTGGTCGAAGCTGTTAAGTTACCCTGGCCAGAAAAAATGGACGATTCGGAGGCCAGAAGCAATCATTTGACTACATCTTTGCCCTAGTTTGCGCTTATCGTTTACGTTTATTGCTGGTTTATGCCCCTGGTTGGCACGTGATCCAATTTCATTTGAACTGATCGAAACCACTGTTACTCCCATTGTTCTTCACCCATATGATTGTAAAGGTCAGACGAGGAATTCATCGAAAACAATTGTTTACCTTTGGTCCCTTGTTCTTCATGATTACATGGGAATTTTCCAATTACTAATACTCTTTCCTGTATGCAAACTGACAAAAATGGGGATCAGCGAATAACAACTGTATTACCTGCTAAATCCCAGTTGCATGCAAAACCGCTACCTCAAGCCTCGAACTGTCATGTCCCTCCTAAAGGCTGCTCTGGCCAATGTCCAAGCTCATCGGGAATACCAATCGATCCGGTCAAATTGATCGATAGTAAAATGACGGTTGACCTAGATTTATCGCAAACATCATTGTGCGACTCTGTACCGTCATTTTGTTTGGATAGACGT